>JAWMAG010000180.1:0-48152 GCA_037013455.1 Ceratitis rosa | reverse complement strand
GCTGGTCCACTTTTCGGAGGGAAATGTAGTTGTCCTATTAATCTACGCAAACAGACACTTATTCACCGAATTTCGAGTAAATCAAACCACAAATAAGATTTTTTGGAATAGCTCAGTCCCTGATCCACTTTTCGGAGAGAAGTGTAGTCTTCTTGTTAATATAAGCAAAAATACACCTATGTACCGAATTTCGAGTAACGGGATCCGTAAATAAATTTATTTTTGCATAGATCGGTCCCTGGTCCACTTTCCGGAGAGAAGTGTACAAGCATCAAGACAGTTATGTGCCTAATTTCGAGTAAATCGAGCCATAACAAAGATTTTTTCGAATAGATCAGTCCCTGATCCATTCTCCGAAGAGAAGTGTAGTATTCCTATTTAACTAAGCAAAATACACCTATGCACCGACTTTCGAGTAACGGGATCCGTGAATAAGTTTTTTTTTGAATAGATCACTTCCTGATCCACTCTCCGAATAGAAGTGTAGTCTTCCTATTAAGGTAAGCAAAATACACCTATTCCCGGAGAGAAGTGTAGTCTTCCTGTTTACTTATGTGCCGAGTTTCAAGCAAATCGAACAAAAAATAAGATTTTTTTGAATAGGTCAGCTTCTGATCAACTTCCCGCAGTCCTCCTGTTAGCTTAAGCAAAAAGGCAGATATGTACCGAATATAGAGTAAATCGAACCACAAATAAGTTTTTTTTTTGAATAGATCAGTAGCTGGTCCACTTCCGCAGAGAAGTGTAATATACTTGTTAATCTAAGCAAAAAGCAACTTATGTACCGAATTTCAACTAAATCGAACCTTAAATAACATTTTTTCAATAACATCAGTCCACTTTCCGGAGAGACGTATAAGTTTACTTCACTCAAGACAGTTATGTAGCGAATTTCGTGTAAATCGTACCACAACTAAGATTTTTTTGAATAGAACAGTCCCTGGTCCACCTTCCGGAGAGAAGTGTAGTCTTCCTGTTAATCTAAGCAAAAGACACCAGTGGACCGATTTTCGAGTACATGGAACCATAGCAAAGATTTTTTTGAATAGGTCGGTCCCTCGTCGACTTTTCCGAGAGAAATGTAGTCGTCCTAGATCAGTCCCTGATCCACTCTCCGAAGAGAAGTGCAGTCTTCCTATTAAACTAAGGAAAAACACCTATGCACCGAATTTCGAGTAAATCGAACCAAAAATAAGGTTTTTATTAATAGGTCAGTCTCTGGACCACTTTCCGGAGAAAAAAAGAGTCTTCCTGTTAACTTAAGCAAAAATACACCTATGCACCAAATTTCGAGTAACGGGATCCGTAAAAATTTTTTTTTTTTTGAATAGATGAGTTCCTGATGCACCCTCCGAAGAGAGGTATAGTCTTCCTATTAAGCTAAGCAAGAGACACCTATTCCCGGAGAGAAGTGTAGCCTTCCTGTTTACTTATGTGCCGAGTTTCAAGCAAATTGAACCAAAAATAAGATTTTTTTGAATACGTCAGCTTCTGATCCACTTCCGGGGGTCTTCCTGCTAGCTTAAGCAAAAAGGCAGATATGTACCGAATATAGTGTAAAATAAGTTTTTTTTAATAGATCAGTACCAGGTCCACTTCCGCAGCGAAGTGTAATATTCTTGTTAATCTAAAAAATTACCGAATTTCAACTAAATCGAACCATAAATAACATTTTTTCAATTACTTCAGTCCGCTTTCCGGAGAGACGTGTAAGTCTTCCTGTTTACTTCACTCAAGACAGTTGCGTAGCGATTTTCGAGTAAATCGAACCACAACTACGATTTTTTTGAATAGATTAGTCCCTGGTCCACCTTCGGCACAGAACTGTAGTCTTGTATCGAGTTTCGAGTAAACCGAACCATAGCAAGCAGTTTTTTGAATAAGTCGGTCCCTGGTCGAATTTTCGGAGGGATATGTAGTCGTCTTATTAATCTAACAAAATCACAGCTCTGTACCGAATTTCGAGAAATGGGATCCGTAAATAAGTTTATTTTTTGAATAGGTCAGTCCCTGGTCCACTTTTCGGAGAGAAGTGTAGTCTTCTTGTTAATCTAAGCAAAAATGCATCTATTTACCGAATTTCGAGTAAATCGAACCACAAATAAGATTTTTTTGAATAGGTCAGTCCCTGGTCCACTTTCCGGAGAGAAGTGTAGTATTCCTATTTAACTAAGCAAAATACACCTATGCACCGACTTTCGAGTAACGGGATACATAAATAGGTTTTATTTTTGAATAGGGGAGTCCCTGATACACTCTTACTTAAGCAAATAGACAGCTCTGTACCGAATTTCGAGTAAATCGAA
Organism: Ceratitis rosa; assembly: GCA_037013455.1. NCBI lineage: Eukaryota > Metazoa > Arthropoda > Insecta > Diptera > Tephritidae > Ceratitis > Ceratitis rosa. The sequence continues at coordinate 45,846 of JAWMAG010000180.1, read as the reverse complement.
CAACAAATAAGATTTTTTTGAATATGTCAGTCCCTGGTCCACTTTCCGGAGAGAAATTTAGTCTTTCTGTTAATCTTAGCAAAAATACACCTATGTACCGAATTTCGCGTAACGGGATCCGTATATAAGTTTTTTTTTTTAATAGGTCAGTTCCTGTTCCATTTTCCGGAAAGAACTTTAGCCTTTCTGTTAATCCAAGCAAAAATACACCTAAGAACCGAATTTCGAGTAGCGGGATCCGTAATAAGTTTTTTTTTTAATAGATCAGTCCCTGGTCCACTTTGCGGAGAGAAGTTTAGTCTTTCTGTTAATCTAAGCAAAAATACACCTACGCACCTAATTTCGAGTAAATCGAACCATAGCAAAGATTTTTTTGAATAAGTCGGTCGCTGGTCCACTTTTCGGGGGGAAGTGTAGTTGTCCTATTAATCTACGCAAACAGACACCTATTCACCGAATTTCGAGTAAATCAAACCACAACTACGATTTTTTTGAATAGGTCAGTCCCTGGTCCACTTTCCGGAGAGCAGTTTAGTCTTTCTGTTAATCCAAGCAAAAATACGCCAATGCACCGAGTTTCGGGTAAATCGAACCATAGCAAAGATTTTTTTGAATAAGTCGGTCGCTGGTCCACTTTTCGGAGGGAAATGTAGTTGTCCTATTAATTTACGAAAACAGACACTTATTCACCGAATTTCGAGTAAATCAAACCACAAATAAGATTTTTTGAAATAGCTCTGTCCCTGGTCCACTTTTCGGAGAGAAGTGTAGTCTTCTTGTTAATATAAGCAAAAATACACCTATGTACCGAATTTCGAGTAACGGGATCCGTAAATAAATTTATTTTTGCATAGATCGGTCCCTGGTCCACTTTCCGGAGAGAAGTGTACAAGCATCAAGACAGTTATGTGCCTAATTTCGAGTAAATCGAGCCATAACAGTCCTCCTGTTAGCTTAAGCAAAAAGGCAGATATGTACCGAATATAGAGTAATTCGAACCACAAATAAGTTTTTTTTTTAATAGATCAGTACCAGGTCCACTTCCGCAGAGAAGTGTAATATTCTTATTAATCTAAAAAATTACCGATTTTCATCTAAATCGAACCATAAATAACATTTTTTCAATTACATCAGTCCGCTTTCCGGCGAGACGTGTAAGTCTTCCTGTTTACTTCACACAAGACAGTTATGTAGCGAATTTCGAGTAAATCGAACCACAACTAAGATTTTTTTGAATAGATTAGTCCCTGGTCCACCTTCGGCAGAGAACTGTAGTCTTGTATCGAGTTTCGAGTAAATCGAACCATAGCAAGCAGTTTTTTGAATAAGTCGAATTTTCGGAGGGATATGTAGTCGTCCTATTAATCTAACAAAATCACAGCTCTGTACCGAATTTCGAGAAATGGGATCCGTAAATAAGTTTATTTTTTTGAATAGGTCAGTCCCTGGTCCACTCGGAGAGAAGTGTAGTCTTCTTGTTAAGCTAAGCAAAAATGCATCTATTTACCGAATTTCGAGTAAATCGAACCACATTTTTTGGAATAAGTCAGTCCCTGGTCCACTTTCCGGAGAGAAGTTTAGTCTTCTTGTTAATCTAAACAAAAATACACCTATGTACCGAATTTCGAGTAACGGGATCCGTAAATAAATTTATTTTTGCATAGATTTCCGGAGAGAAGTGTACAAGCATCAAGACAGTTATGGGCCGAATTTCGAGTAAATCGAGCCATAACAAAGATTTTTTCGAATAGGTCAGTCCCTGATCCACTCTCCGAAGAGAAGTGTAGCCTTCTTATTAAACCTATGCACCGAATTGCGAGTAAATCGAACCATTGCTAATGTTTTTATTTATAGGTCAGTCCCTGGACCACTTTCTGGAGAGCAAAAGAGTCTTCCTTTTAAACTAAGGAAAAAACACCTATGCACCGAATTTCGAGTAAATCGAACCAAAAATAAGGTTTTTATTAATAGGTCAGTCCTTGGACCACTTTCCGGAGAGAAAAAGAGTCTTCCTGTTAACTTAAGCAAAAATACACTTATGCACCGAATTTCGAGTAACGGGATCCGTGAATAAGTTTTCTTGAATAGATGAGTTCCTGATCCACCCTCCGAAGAGAGGTATAGTCTTCCTATTAAGCTAAGCAAGAGACATCTATTCCCGGAGAGAAGTGTAGCCTTCCTGTTTACTTATGTGCCAAGTTTCAAGCAAATCGAACCAAAAATAAGATTTTTTTGGATAGGTCAGCTTCTGATCCACTTCCGGGGGTCTTCCTGCTAGCTTAAGCAAAAAGGCAGATATGTACCGAATATAGAGTAAAATAAGTTTTTTTTTAATAGATCAGTACCAGGTCCACTTCCGCAGAGAAGTGTAATATTCTTGTTAATCTAAAAAATTACCGAATTTCAACTAAATCGAACCATAAATAACATTTTTTCAATTACATCAGTCCGCTTTCCTTAGAGACGTGTAAGTCTTCCTGTTTACTTCACTCAAGACAGTTATGTAGCGAATTTCGAGTAAATCGAACCACAACTAAGACTTTTTTGAATAGATTAGTCCCTGGTCCACCTTCGGCAGAGAACTGTAGTCTTGTATCGAGTTTCGAGTAAACCGAACCATAGCAAGCACTTTTTTGAATAAGTCGGTCCCTGGTCGAATTTTCGGAGGGATATGTAGTCGTCCTATTAATCTAACAAAATCACAGCTCTGTACCGAATTCCGAGAAATGGGATCCGTAAATAAGTTTATTTTTTTGAATAGGTCAGTCCCTGGTCCACTTTTCGGAGGGAAGTGTACAAGCATCAAGACAGTTATGTGCCTAATTTCGAGTAAATCGAGCCATAACAAAGATTTTTTCGAATAGATCAGTCCCTGATCCATTCTCCGAAGAGAAGTGTAGTATTCCTATTTAACTAAGCAAAATACACCTATGCACCGACTTTCGAGTAACGGGATCCGTGAATAAGTTTTCTTGAATAGATCAGTTCCTGATCCACTCTCCGAATAGAAGTGTAGTCTTCCTATTAAGGTAAGCAAAATACACCTATTCCCGGAGAGAAGTGTAGTCTTCCTGTTTACTTATGTGCCGAGTTTCAAGCAAATCGAACAAAAAATAAGATTTTTTTGAATAGGTCAGCTTCTGATCAACTTCCCGTAGTCCTCCTGTTAGCTTAAGCAAAAAGCAACTTATGTACCGAATTTCAACTAAATCGAACCATAAATAACATTTTTTCAATAACATCAGTCCACTTTCCGGAGAGACGTGTAAGTTTACTTCACTCAAGACAGTTATGTAGCGAATTTCGAGTAAATCGTACCACAACTAAGTTTTTTTTGAATAGAACAGTCCCTGGTCCACCTTCCGGAGAGAAGTGTAGTCTTCTTGTTAATCTAAGCAAAAGACACCTGTGGACCGATTTTCGAGTACATGGAACCATAGCAAAGATTTTTTTGAATAGGTCGGTCCCTCGTCGACTTTTCCGAGGGAAATGTAGTCGTCCTAGATCAGTCTCTGATCCACTTTCCGAAGAGAAGTCTTCCTATTAAACTAAGCAAAAGACACCTATGCACCGAATTTCGAGTAATGGGATACATAAATAGGTTTTATTTTTGAATAGGTCAGTCCATGATACACTTTTACCTAAGCAAATAGACAGCTATGTACCGAATTTCGAGTAAATCGAACAACAAATAAGATTTTTTTGAATACGTCAGTCCCTGGTCCACTTTTCGGAGGGAAATGTAATTGTCCTATTAAACTAAGTAAAATACACCTATGCACAGAATTTCGAGTAATGGGATATATAAATAGGTTTTATTTTTGAATAGGTCAGTCCCTGATACATTTTCACTTAATCCAAAAGACAGCTATGTACCGAGTATCGAGTAAATCAATCCACAAATAATATTTTTTTGAATAGGTCAGTCCTTGGTCCACTTTTCGGAGAGAAGTGTAGTCTTCTTGTTAATCTAAGCAAAAATGCACCTATGTAAAGGGATCCGTAAATAAGTTTATTTTTGAATAGATCGGACCTGGTCCACTTTCCGGAGAGAAGTATACTCTTCATGTTTACTTAAGCTTCAAGACAGCTAAGTGCCGATTTTCGAGTAAATCGAGCCATAACAAAGATTTTTTCTAATAGTTCAGTCCCTGATCCACTCTCCGAAGAGAAGTGTAGCCTTTTAAACCTTCCTAGACCTCCACGAATAATTAAAGACCAAGATAATATAGATACGTTCAGCCGTTCTCGAGTTTTAGCGAGACTAACGAACAGCAATTCATTTTTATATATATAGATATATAGATGTATATGTATATGGCACACGAAAGAAAAAACACAAGCCAAATCCGTTTGGTGTTCTATATTAATATATTGTGTTAAAATTCACGTTGTCACTTCGATTCACACGATATTTACGATTGGTTTTAAATATCACAATATAATTTACTTTTAGCACAAATGAAAAAAACCACGTACCTTGTGAATTCGTTGGTATAATTCAGTGACGACTTTGATAGTTGATGATAAAATATATTTTGTGGATGTGGTGTTTATGAAAACTCCTGTAGTGCTGTGGATGCTTACGAACCCCTTGATCGTTCGGGATGTAGACTCCGGTAGTGCTGTGGTTGATGAAGCCTACGAACAGCTTGATGTGGTGTTTATGAAAACTCCTGTATTGAGTGAGTGCTGTGGTTGATGAAGCTTACAAACAGCTTGATGTGGTGTTTATGAAAACTCCTTTAGTGCTGGTTCTGCCAATGGTATAATACTTCAAATTGCTTATCCGGCTCGAAGGACCAATAATTACAACGGCGCGTCGTGGGATTGGAGCGCACCGATGTATATTTAATGAATATGAAATAAACCAATAGAAAAATAAAATATCAGTTTTTCTGTTGATAATGAATTTGCACTATGTATTTTATTGATTTAACTATGGGTTTTACCCGTACAATGGTATGTGGTTGATGAGGGTGATGGCTGGTGGTTTGCTGTTTAGGACACGTCCGTTCACTTTTACTAATAAAATCGCAGTACTGTATAAGAATAATAAGTTCTTACCGTTTGCCATAAATTCGGTAAACGGTTCATGTTAATATTTAACGAAAGATTTGTATTGGAAGTATTAGGGTGGTACATAAGGAGGGGTAATTAAGGCTTTTGGCCTAAACAGGATAGATAAATAAATTTTTTATTAATAGATTAGTCCCTGTTCCATTTTCCGGAAAGAACTTTAGTCTTTCTGTTAATCCAAGCAAAAATACACCTATGTACCGAATTTCTAGTAACGGGATCCGTAATAAGTTTTTTTTTTAATAGATCAGTCCCTGTTCCATTTTCCGGAAAGAACTTTAGTCTTTCTGTTAATCCAAGCAAAAATACACCTATGTACCGAATTTCGAGAGAGAAGTATACTCTTCCCGTTTACTTAAGCATCAAGACAGTTATGTGCCGAATTTCGTGTAAATCGATCCATAACAAAGATTTTTTCTAATAGGTCAGTCCCTGATCCACTCTCCCAAGAGAAGTGTAGCCTTCTTATTAAGCTAAGCAAAATACACCAATGCACCGAATTTCGAGTAACGGGATCCACAAATAAGTTTATTTTTGCATAGATCGGTCCCTGATCCACTCTCCGAAGAGAAGTGTAGTATTCCTATTAAACTAAGTAAAAGACACCTATTCTCGAAGAGAAGTGTAGTCTTCCTGTTTACTTGTGTGCCGAGTTTCAAGCAAATCGAACCAAAAATAAGGCTTTTTTGAATAGGTCAACTTCTGATCGACTCCCCGGAGTCTTTCTGTTAGCTTAAGCAAAAAGGCAGCTATGTACCGAATATCTAGTAAATCGAACCACAACTAAGTTTTTTTTGAACTGATCAGTAACAGGACCACTTTCCGGAGAGAAGTATAGTCTTCCTGTTAATTCAAGCAAAAATACACCTTTGTACCGAATTTCGAGTAACGGGATCCGTAATAATTTTTGTTTTTAATAGATCAGTCCCTGGTCCACTTTCCAGAGACAAGTTTAGTATTTCTGTTAATCCAAGCAAAAATACACCTACGCACCTAATTTCGAGTAAATCAAATCACAACTTCGATTTTTTTGAATAGGTTAGTCCCTGATCCACTCCCCAAGAGAAGTGTAGACGTCTTATTAATTTAAGCAAAAATACACCTACGCACCGAATTACGAGTATTGGGATACATAAATAGGTTTTATTTTTGAATAGGTCAGTCCCTGATACACTTTTACTTAAGCAAATAGACAGCTAAGTACCGAATTTCGAGTAAATCGAACAACAAATAAAATTTTTTTGAATACGTCAGTCCCTGGTCCACTTTCCGGAGAGAAATTTAGTCTTTCTGTTAATCCAAGCAAAAATACACCTTTGTACCGAATTTCGCGTAACGGGATCCGTAAATAAGTTTTTTTTTTTAATAGATCAGTCCCTGTTCCATTTTTCGGAAAGAACTTTAGTCTTTCTGTTAATCCAAGCAAAAATACACCTATGCACCGAATTTCGAGTAACGGGATAGGTATTAAGTTTTTTTTTAATAGATCAGTCCCTGGTCCTTTTTCCGGAGAGAAGTTTAGTCTTTCTGTTAACCTAAGCAAAAATTAAGCTATGTATCGAATTTCGCGTAGCGGTATTCGTAACTAAGTTTTTATTTGAGTAAGTCAGTCCCTGATACACTTTCACTTATGCAAAAAGACAGCTATGTACGGAATTTCGAGCAAATCGAACCATTAATAAGATTTTTTTGAATCCACTCCCGGAGTCCTCCTGTTAACTTAAGCAAAAAGTCAGCTATGTACCGAGTACCGAGTAATCAAACCTCAAATAATATTTTTTTGAATAGGTAAGTCCCTGGTCCACTTTTCGGAGAGAAGTGTAGTCTTCTTGTTAATCTAAGCAAAAATGCACCTATGTACCGAATTTCGAGTAAAGGGATCCGTAAATAAGTTTATTTTTGAATAGATCGGTCCCTGGTCCACTTTCCGGAGAGAAGTATACTCTTCATGTTTACTTAAGCATCAAGACAGCTAAGTGCCGATTTTCGAGTAAATCGAGCCATAACCAAAATTTTTTCTAATAGGTCAGTCCCTGCTCCACTCTCCGAAGAGAAGTGTAGCCTTTTAAACCTTCCCTAGACCTCCACGAATAATTAAAGACCAAGATAAGATAAATCCGTTCAGCCGTTCTCGAGTTTTAGCGAGACTAACGAACAGCAATTCATTTTTATATATATAGATATATAGATGTATATGTATATGGGCACACGAAAGAAAAAACACAAACCAAATCCGTTTGGTGTTCTATATTAATATATTGCGTTAAAATTCACGTTGTCACTTCGATTCACACGATATTTACGATTGGTTTTAAATATCAAAATATAATTTACTTTTAGCACAAATGAAAAAAACCACGTACCTTGTGAATTCGTTGGTATAATTCAGTGACGACTTTGATGGTTGATGACAAAATATATTTTGTGGATGTGGTGTTTATGAAAACTCCTGTAGTGCTGTGGATGCTTACGAACCCCTTGATCGTTCGGGATGTAGACTCCGGTAGTGCTGTGGTTGATGAAGCCTACGAACAGCTTGATGTGGTGTTTATGAAAACTCCTGTATTGAGTGAGTGCTGTGGTTGATGAAGCTTACGAACAGCTTGATGTGGTGTTTATGAAAACTCCTTTAGTGCTGGTTCTGCCAATGGTATAATACTTTAAATTGCCTTATCCGGCTCGAAGGACCAATAATTACAACGGCGCGTCGTGGGATTGGAGCGCACCGATGTATATTTAATGAATATGAAATAAACCAATAGAAAAATAAAATATCAGTTTTTCTGTTGATAATGAATTTGCACTATGTATTTTATTGATTTAACTATGGGTTTTACCCGTACAATGGTATGTGGTTGATGAGGGTGATGGCTGGTGGTTTGCTGTTTAGGACACGTCCGTTCACTTTTACTAATAAAATCGCAGTACTGTATAAGAATAATAAGTTCTTACCGTTTGCCATAAATTCGGTAAACGGCTCATGTTAATATTTAACGAAAGATTTTTATTGGAAGTATCAGGGTGGTACATAAGGAGGGGTAATTAAGGCTTTTGGCCTAACAGGATAGATAAATAAATTTTTTATTAATAGATTAGTCCCTGTTCCATTTTCCGGAAAGAACTTTAGTCTTTCTGTTAATCCAAGCAAAAATACACCTATGTACCGAATTTCGAGTAACGGGTTCAGTAATAAGTTTTTTTTTTTAATAGATCAGTTCCTGTTCCATTTTCCGGAAAGAACTTTAGTCTTTCTGTTAATCCAAGTAAAAATACACCTATGCACCGAATTTCGAGTAACGGGATCGGTAGATAAGTTTTTTATTAATAGATTAGTCCCTGTTCCATTTTCCGGAACATTTTTTTCTGTTAATCCAAGCAAAAATACACCTATGCACCGAATTTCGAGTAAATCGAACCATAGCAAAGATTTTTTTGAATAGGTCAGCTTCGGATCCACCTACCGGAGTCCTCCTGTAAACTTAAGCAAAAAGGCAGCTATGTACCGAATATTGTGTAAATCGAACCACAAATAAGCTTTTTTTTGGAATAGATCAGTAGCAGGTCCACTTCCGCAGAGTAAATCGAACCATAGCAAAGATTTTTTGGAATAAGTCGGTCCCTGGTCCACTTTCCTTAGAGCATTTTGTCTTTCTGTTAATCCAAGCAAAAATACACCTATGCACCGAGTTTCGAGTAAATCGACTTTTTGAAAAAGTCGGTCCCTTCCGGTCCCTTCCGCAGAGAAGTGTAATATTCTTGTTAATCTAAGCAAAAATCAACTTATGTACCGAATTTCAATTAAATCGAACCATAAATAACATTTTTTCAATTACATTAGTCCACTTTCCGGAGAGACGTGTAAGTTTACTTCCTCAAGACAGTTATGTAGCGAATTTCGAGTAAATCGTATCACAACTAAGATTTTTTTGAATAGATCAGTCCCTGGTCCACCTTCCGGAGAGAAGTGTAGTCTTCCTGTTAATCTAAGCAAAAGACAATTGTGGACCGAATTTCGAGTACATGGGACCATAGCAAAGATTTTTTTGAATAGGTCGGTCCAAGGTCGACTTTTCCGAGGGAAATGTAGTCGTCCTAGATCAGTCCCTGGTCCACTTTCCGAAGAGAAGTGTTGTCTTCCTATTAAACTAAGCAAAGGACACCTATGCACCGAATTTCGAGTAATGGGATACATAAATAGGTTTTATTTTTGAATAGGTCAGTCCCTGATACACTTTTACTTAAGCAAAAAGACAGCTATGTACCGAGTTTCGAGTAAATCGAACAACAAATAAGATTTTTTTTAATAGATCAGTCCCTGGTCCACTTTCCGGAGAGAAATTTAGTTTTTCTGTTAAGCCAAGCAAAAATACACCTATGTACCGAATTTCGCGTAGCGGGATCCGTAATAAGTTTTTTTTTAATAGATCAGTCCCTGGTCCACTTTCCAGGGAGAAGTTTACTCTTCCTTTTTACGTAAGCATCAAGACAGTTATGCGCTGAATTTCGAGTAAATCGAACCATAACAAAGATTTTTTCGAATAGGTCAGTGCCTGATCCACTTTCCGGAGAGAAGTGTAGTTGTCCTGTTAATCTAAGCAAACAGACTCATATGTACCGAGTTTCGAGCCAAGATTTTTTTGAATAGGTCAGTTTCTGGTCGACTTTTCGGAGAGAAATGTAGTCGTCCTATTTATCTAAGCAAACAGACGCCTAGGCACTGAATTTCGAGTAAATCGAACGATTACTAAGATTTTTTTTAATAGATCAGGCCCTGGTCCACTTTCCGCAGAGAAGTGTAGTCTTCCTGTTTACCTAAGCACAAAGACACCTGTATACCCAATTTCGAGTAAAGCGAGCCATAGCAAACATTTTTTTGCATAGGTCGGTCCCTGATCCACTCTCCGAAGAGAAGGGTAGACCTCCTATTAATTTAAGCACTGAATTTCAAAAATACACCTATGCATCGAATTTCGAGTAATGGGATACATAAATAAGTTTTTTTTGAATAGGTCAGTCCCTGATACACTTTTACTTAAGCAAAAAGATAGCTATGTAAGGAATTTCGAGTAAATCAAACCACAAAGAAGATTTTGTTGAATAGGTCAGTCAGTCAGTCAGTCAGGACAAAGATATACCTATGCACCGAATTTCGAGTAACGGGATCGGTAAATAAGTTTTTTATTAATAGATTAGTCCCTTTTCCACCTTCCGGAAAGAACTTTATTCTTTCTGTTAATACAAGCGAAAATACACCTATGCACCGAATTTCGAGTAACGGGATCCGTAATAAGTTTTTTTTAACAGATCAGTCCCTGGTCCACTTTCCGGAGAAAAGTTTGGTCTTTCTGTTAAACCAAGCAAAAATACACCTATGCATCGAATTTCGAGTACCGGAATCCGTAATAAGTTTTTTTTCTAATAGATCAGTCCCTGGTCCACATTCCGGAGAGAAGTTTAGTCTTTCTGTTAATCCAAGCAAAAATACATCTATGCACCCAGTTTCGAGTAAATCGAGCAAAAAGGCAGCTATGTACCGAATATCGAGTAAATCGAACCACAAATAAGCTTTTTTTTTGAATAGATCAGTAGCAGGTCCACTTCCGCAGAGAAGTGTAATATTCTTGTTAATCTAAGCAAAAATCAACTTATGTATCGAATTTCAATTAAATCGAACCATAAATAACATTTTTTCAATTACATTAGTCCACTTTCCGGAGAGACGTGTAAGTTTACTTCACTCAAGACAGTTATGTAGCGAATTTCGAGTAAATCGAACGATTACTAAGATTTTTTTTAATAGATCAGGCCCTGGTCCACTTTCCGCAGAGAAGTGTAGTCTTCCTGTTTACCTAAGCACAAAGACACCTGTATACCCAATTTCGAGTAAATCGAACCATAGCAAGATTTTTTTGAATAAGTCGCTCCCTGTTCGACTTTTCGGAGGGAAATGTTGTCGTCCTATTGATGTAAGCAAACAGACACCTATTCATAAATAAGTTTTTCTTGAGTAAGTCAGTACCTGATCCATTCTTCGAAGAGAAGTGTAGTCTTCCTATTAAACTAAGGAAAAAAACACCTATGCACCGAATTTCAAGTAAATCGAACCATTACTAAGATTTTTATTAATAGGTCAGTCCCTGGACCACTTTCCGGAGAGAAAACGAGTCTTCCTGTTAAGTTAAGCAAAAATACACCTGTGCACCGACTTTCGAGTAACGGATCCGTAACTAAGTTTCTATTTGAGTAGGTCAGTCCCTGATACACTTTTACTTAAGCAAAAAGACAGCTATGTACGGAATTTCGAGCAAATCGAACCAAAAATAAGATTTTTTTGAATAGGTCAGCTTCGGATCCACTTTTCGGAGTCCTCCTGGTTACTTAAGCAAAAAGACAGCTATGTACCGAGTATCGAGTAAATCAAACCACAAATAATATTTTTTTGAATAGGTCAGTCCCTAGTCTTCTTTTCGGAGAGAAGTGTAGTCTTCTTGTTAATCTAAGCAAAATACACCTATGCACCGAATTTCGAGTAAATCAAACCACAAATAATATTTTTTTGAATAGGTCAGTCCCTGGTCCACTTTCCGGAGAGAAGTATACTCTTCCTGTCTACTTAAGCATCAAGACAGTTATGTGCCGAATTTCGAGTAAATCGAGCCATAACAAAGGTTTTTTCTAATAGGTCAGTCCCTGATCCACTCTCCGAAGGGAAGTGTAGCCTTCTTATTAAACTAATCAAAATACACCTATGCACCGAATTTCGAGTAACGGGATCCGTAAATACGTTTTTTTCTTTTGAATAGGCAGTCCTTGGGCCACTTCCCGGAGAGAAGTGTAGTCTTCCTGTACCTTAAGCAAAAAGACAGCTATGAACCGTATATCGAGTAAATCGAACTACAAATAAGATTTTTTTGTATAGGTCAGTCTCTGGTCCACTTTCCGGAGAGAAATTTAGTCTTTCTGTTAATCCAAGCAAAAATACACCTGTACACCGACTTTCGAGTAACGGGATCCGTAAATAAGTTTTTTTTTAATAGATCAGTCCCTGATCCACTCTCCGCAGAGAAGTGTAGTCTTCCTATTAAGCTAAGCAAAAGACACCTATTCCCGGAGAGAAGTGAAGTCTTCCTGTTTACTTATGTGCGAGTTTCAAGCAAATCGAACCAAAAATAAGACTTTTTTGAATAGGTCAGCTTCCGATCCACTTCCCGGAGTCCTCCTGTTAGCTTAAGCAAAAAGGCAGATATGTACCGAATATAGAGTAAATCGAACCACAACTAAGTTTTTTTTTTTGAATAGATCAGTAGCAGGTCCACTTCCGCAGAGAAGTGTAATATTCTTGTCAATCTAAGCAAAAAGCAACTTATGTACCGAATTTCAACTAAATCGAACCATAAATAACATTTTTTCAATTACATCAGTCCACTTTCCGGAGAGACGCGTAAGTTTACTTCACTCAAGACAGTTATGTAGCGAATTTCGAGTAAATCGTACCACAACTAAGATTTTTTTGAATAGATCAGTCCCTGGTCCACCTTCCGCAGAGAAGTGTAGTCTTCTTGTTAATATAAGCAAAAGACACCTGTGGACCGAATTTCGAGTACATGGAACCATAGCAAAGATTTTTTTGAATAAGTCGGCCCCTGGTCCACTTTTCGGAGGGAAATGTAGTTATCCTATTAGTCTACGCAAGCAGACACTTTTTCACCGAATAAAGTAAATTTCAAGCAAATCGAACCATAAATAAGATTTTTTTGAAAAGGTCAGTCCCTGGTCTACTTTCCGGAGAGAAATTTAGTCATTCTGTTAATCCAAGCAAAAATACACCTATGTACCGAATTTCGCGTAACGGGATCGGTTAATAAGTTTTTTATTAATAGATTAGTCCCTGGTCCACTTTCCGGAGAGAAGTTTAGTCTTTCTGTTAAACCAAGCACAAATACACCTATGCACCGAATTTCGAGTAACGGGATCCGTAATAAGTTTTTTTTTTAATAGATCAGTCCGTGGCCCACATTCCGGAAAGAAATTTAGTCTTTCTGTTAAACCAAGCAAAAATACACCTATGCACCGAATTTCAAGTAACGGGATCCTAAATAAGTTTATTTTTGCATAGATCGGTCCCTGGTCCACTTTCCGGAGAGAAGTGTACTCTTCCTGTTTACTTAAGCATCAAGACAGTTATGTGCCGAATTTCGAGTAAATCGAACAATAGCAAAGATTTTTTCGAATAGGTAAGTCCCTGATCCACTTTCCGGAGAGAAGTGTAGTCTTCCTGTTAACCAAGCAAACAGACTCATATGTACCGAATTTCGCGTAACGGGATCCGTAAATAAGTTTTTATTTGAAAAATCAGTTCCTGGTCGACTTTTCGGAGGGAAATGTAGTCTTCCTATTAATCTAATCTAATCTAATCAAAAAGACACCTATGCACCGAATTTCGAGTAATGGGATACATAAATAAGTTTTTCTTGAATAGGTCAGTACCGATACACTTTTACTTAAGCAAAAAGACAGCTATGTACGGAATTTCGAGTAAATCAAACCACAAAGAAGTTTTTTTTTGAATAGGTCAGTCCCTGGTATACTTTCCGGAGAGGAATTTAGTCTTTCTGTTAATGCAAACAAAAATACACCTATGTACCGAATTTCGTGTAACGGGATCGGTTAATAAGTTTTTTATTAATAGATTAGTCCCTGGTCCACTTTCCGGAGAGAAGTTTACTCTTTCTGTTAAACCAAGCAGAAATACACCTATGCACCGAATTTCGAGTAACGGGATCCGTAATAAGTTTTTTTTAAAAGATCAGTCCGTGGCCCACATTCCGGAAAGAAATTTAGCCTTTCTGTTAAACCAAGCAAAAATGCCCTGATCCACTCTCCGAAGAGAAGTGTAGCCTTCTTATTAAACCTATGCACCGAATTTGGAGTATATCGAACCATTGCTAATGTTTTTATTAATAGGTCAGTGCCTGGACCACTTTCCGGAGAGAAAAAAAGTCTTCCTGTTAACTTAAGCAAAAATACACCTATGCACCGAATTTCGAGTAACGGGATCCGTAAATAAGTTTTTTTTTTTTAATAGGTCAGTCCTTGGGCCACTTCCCGGAGAAAAAAAGAGTCTTCCTGTTTACCTAAGCACAAAGACGCCTGTGTACCGAGTTTCGAGTAAATCGAGCCATAGCAAACATTTTTTTGAATAGGTCGGTCCCTGGTCGAATTTACGAAGGGAAATATAGTCGTCCTACTAACCTAAGCAAAAAACACCTACGCACCGAATTTCGAGTAATAGGATACATAAATAAGTTGTTTTGAATGGGTCAGTCCTTGATACACTTTTACTTAAGCAAAATGACAGCCCTGTACCGAATTTCCAGCAACGGGATCCTAAATAAGTTTATTTTTTCATAGATCGGTCCATGGTCCACTTTCCGGAGAGAAGTGTACTCTTCCTGTTTACTTAAGCATCAAGACAGTTATGTGCCGAATTTCGAGTAAATCGAGCCATAACAAAGATTTTTGTCTAATAGGTCAGTCCCTGGTCCACTCTCCGAAGAGAAGTGTAGAAGTGCTTTTAGTATAAGCAAAAATACACCCACGCACCGAATTTCGAGTGATTGGATACATAAAGAGGTTTTATTTTTGAATACACACTTTTACTTAAGCAAAAAGACGAATATGTACCGATTTCAAGTAAATCGAACCATAGCAAAGATTTTTTCGGATAGGTCAGTCCCTGATCCACTTTCCGGAGAGAAGTTTAGTCTTTCTGTTAAACCAAGCACAAATACACCTATGTACCGAATTTCGCGTAACGGGATCCGTAAATAAGTTTTTATTTGAAAAATCAGTTCCTGGTCGACTTTTCGGAGGGAAATGTAGTCTTCCTATTAATCTAATCTAATCTAATCAAAAGACACCTATGCACCGAATTTCGAGTAATGGGATACATAAATAAGTTTTTCTTGAATAGGTCAGTCCCTGATACACTTTTACTTAAGCAAAAAGACAGCTATGTACGGGATTTCGAGTAAATCAAACCACAGAGAAGATTTTTTTGAATAGGTCAGTCAATCAGTCAGTCAGGACAAAGATATACCTATGCACCGAATTTCGAGTAACGGGATCGGTAAATAAGTTTTTTATTAATAGATAGACAAGCAAATTTTCGGCAATTTTATTTTTGATTTTGCGAATAATCGTATATATACATAATGTCAACACAAAGAAAAAGTGCACGTAATGCCCTCTCCCCTCAACAAACTCCTGCTCAGAAGTTACAAGGTAAGGGAGACAGCAAAGCGGTAAACAGCCCAACTACACTAAGTTTGTTTGAGAGGCTTGAACTAAAATTAGAAGCTTCTATTGCGAGCATCATAACAAAAATGTCAGAGAGTGAAGAGCGTATGATGCAGAAATTAAGTGAAGTTTCTGCTGAACTCAGCAATTTAAAATCAGCTGTGAAAGGTATTGATGAGAGAGTGAGTGCGTTAGAATCTTTGCGCTGCGAAAGTATTAACCAAAACAAAGAGGTCGAAACATTGTCTCAACAAATTGATGAGTTGGAGAATGCGTTAGTGGCATCAGATGCAATAATTTATGGTGTTCCGCCTGCAAGCGAAGAGAATTTACCGTCGTTGTTTGGTAATCTGTGCTCATCACTTAATATATCTTCATTGCCTGTACGTTCAATTTTTCGCATGCGTCAAAACAAGAACAAAACTAACAGGCCCGCTCCTATTATAGTCAAATTGAACTCCTCATATGACCGCTCAGTTCTATTTAAGGGAATTGCTTGCTCTCTTAAGGCAAGCCGTAAGTCATTAGCACTTAAAGATATTGGGCTTGATGCTAATGGAGACATTTTTGTGCATGAATGCCTAACAAAGAGAAATCGTAGGCTAATGCAATACGCAACGCAGCTAAAACGACAAAAACAATTGGCGAGTGCGTTCTCAATTCGTGGACAAGTGTATGTAAGAAAGCATCAACACAGCGAAGCGACGAAAATATTTAATCAAGCGAGCGTCGATCAAATTGCAGCTGCTAGCTGAAAAGTTTATGATCTATATGCAAATTCTATTGTTTATCTTAAGTTACTTTATTTATGTTATTTATAAGATATGCCTTATTAATCCCTCATTTCATCCTTACCTTATGTTTCCCGTTTCCCTCATAGTAACTGACCATTTTCAAGCATCTCTTATATATATCAAATTGTTATAAGCAGCAAACTTTGTGAGCACAATAACAATGACAATCTGAGGCTAGCTCTTAAATATACATGCCAATATCATAAAGGGTTCAATGTTTGCCACTTTAATGCTAGGAGTTTAACCCGTGAAAAACTTGATTATATGAACTTGACGTTTCGTGACCTAAGCTGTAGCATAATTTGTGTGACTGAGACCTGGTTCAAACCTTTTATTGCAGATAGTGCATATTCTGTATGTGACTATTTGCTTGTACGAAATGATAGAACCACTGGTCAGAGAGGCGGTGGCATAGCAATTTATTTAAAGGCTGATATTAAATATAAAATAATATATAAATCTCATTCTTCTGAAACTGTTGAAAGTATTGAATGTAGTGATAATGTACAAAAGTGTGTTGTTGTATGTGTATACAACCCTCATAAGTCAAATGATCTCACTCAACTGTTCAGTAAAATATCGGAACTGTCCTTGAGTTATGTGCATGTCCTCATTTGTGGTGACTTTAATGTTGATATGTTGTCGAATAATACTAAGTCTAGACACTTGCTAAGCTGTTTTAGCAACGTTGGCATAACAATAGTAAATGAATATGCAACTAGATTTGCACCACACTGTAAGCCAAGTATGTTAGACCTTTTTGGTGTAAGCGTGGGGAGTAGTGTAAGCCATGTTGACCAATTTTCGTTGCCCGGAGTTTCTGACCATGAGCTAATTATAATATTTTTCAATTTTGAATTAAATAGAGTTAAGCCATCAATAGATTTAACTTTCAGAGATTTCAAGAATATAGACAGTGCTTCGCTATCTACTGAAGCCGTGACCCTAAACTGGAATTACTGCTGGCTACTTGTAGATGTTAATGACAAGTTACAGTACTTTACCACGCTAATTAATTATCTATTTGAAAAATATGTTCCCCTTCGTAGAATTAAAACTATAAACCATACTAAACCTTGGATCACTAAGGCTATTCTAGCCCTTATAAAAGACCGATGTAGGGCTTATAGATATTGGAAGCGTAATCCTACTAATGAACGTTGGACCACATACAAGAACTTGAGGAATAAAGTAACAACTGAATTGCGAAAAAGTAAAAAAGCTTATCTTTGTGCAAAACTTAAAACTGATTTGCCTTCCAAAGTATTGTGGACAAATCTAAAATCACTTGGTATTTGTGCCAAAGAGGTAAAAACTTGTAGGATTGATGCTGGTGTGATGAACTCTTACTTTCTTGATATAAATTCACATGCAAATGTATCTGCATTCACCATCAATGAAAGCTTAGTTACTGACCACACCCATGAATTCTCATTTAATCCAGCTACTGAAGAGGATGTTATAAAGTGTGTTTTTGATATAAAATCTAACGCAATTGGAGTGGATGGTCTGAGTTTACGTTTTCTAAAACTTATACTGCCGTATGTGATTCCCATGCTTACACACATTTTTAATCATGCTATAACCTCCTCTACGTTTCCGAATCAGTGGAAAATTGCCAACGTCATTCCGGTGGTTAAAGGTAACTTGTGTAATGCTCCCCAAGACTTCAGGCCTATTAGTATCTTACCAACATTGTCAAAAGTATTTGAATCTCAGTCTGGGTATAGATCCAATCATAGTTGTTCCACAGCTGTGATGAAAATCATGGACGACATCCGTCCTGCTTTCGACGATAACTTAATTACCATCTTAGTACTCTTAGATTTCTCTAAGGCTTTCGACACTGTAAACCATGATATTCTACTGTTAAAACTGAAAACTTATTTTGGTTTCAACACATCAGCAATTAAGCTTATGAGAAGCTACTTATCGGACAGATATCAGCAAGTTCAGTGTGGGGACGTAATTTCAAGTCGCAGAGAAATCATCTCTGGAGTTCCACAGGGCTCTATTTTAGGGCCAATACTTTTCAGTTTATTTATTGATGACATTGTTCACTGTTGCGAAAATTCTTCTATACATCTATATGCCGATGATACTCAGATTTACCTCTCACGTCCCATTGGTCTTGGTGAAGATTTAATAGCTAGATTGAATGAGGATCTAATAAGAATTGAGGAATGGTCTAACATAAATGGTCTCTGTCTAAATGCTAAGAAAACGAAGGTACTTCCTATTAAAAGTAATTATTTTGATCTCAGCAATCTGTCACCAATTGTTTTGAACGGGATTGAATTAAAATTTGAAAATGTTGTAAAAAATCTTGGCTTCAAAATTAATGTCCGTCTAAATTGTGAAGATCACATAAACAATTGCGTAATAAAAATATATTCGACATTGCGAAATTTATGGCATACGTGTGATTGTTTGCCGATTAGAATAAAACTTAAACTAGTTCAGTCCCTTATTATTCCCCATATTTCTTATTTTGAAGTCGTATATGGTACTCTAAGCTGCGATTCCAGAAACAAATTAAATTTAGCTTTAAATAACGTAGCTAGGTTCATTTACTGCAAAAAAAAGTTTGAATACATCTCTTTGTATACCAAAAACATTCTCGGCTTCACCCTTGAGAATTATCTCAAGGTTCGTAATTTAATATTTTTATTTAAAATCATCAAAAACCGTCAACCAGGATATCTTTTCCGCAGAATAAAGTTTGTGCGATCTTCTCGTACTCACAATATTGTTGTCCCCAAATACAAAACTTTGACGACCTCTAGATTGTTTTTTGTTAATGCTGTGAGAATTTGGAACTCATTACCAATTTCAATAAAATGTATCAAAACGATTGGATGCTTCAAAACGGCAGTTACAAACCTATTTGCATAATACCCATCCCTATTATCCTTACCTATGTCAACATACTGTTGAAATCCCTCCTTTTAGACATAATATTATTCTCAGTTATTCCTAAGATTTAAAAAAAAAAAATCAAATTGTAATTCATTATATGTTAATATGTGTACAATGAAAAGACTCTGTGTCTTACTGTACTGATAAATAAATAAAAGTTGAATTGAATTGAATTGAATTAGTCCCTGGTCCACCTTGTCACCTCCACTTTTTTAAAAACAATATGTATATTTGTATGTACATACGTACATACATATGTATACCTACAGTGGCTGTTGGTCAAGCGCCTACCAACAACCACACACGCCAACAAAACAAACTATCGTACAAAAAGGAGATGACAAAAACTAACAAAGCGACCGGCCAGCTTAGTGGAGACGGCGTGAGTCAACAGCTAAGTGCAAGAACAACAACTACTAGCAAGAACAAAACCAAGTAAAATGATCACGCTGACTTAGATAAACGAAGATCGCACAACAATAATTAAACACTAGAGCAAAACTAAACGTATATGTACACACATAAAATAATCAAAATATGATTTTGGGGTGCACCCGAGGTGTGGTTCAACCGAACTGGTTACGAACCCACTCGTGCTGCCGGAGGTAACTTTAACCCGCCTGTATGACGTGGCTCTGGGTGCGGGATGCTATAAGGATGGGTATGGGGAAAACGAAGGAACGACACTGTCGGCACGACAAAAAAAACGTACGAAAACAATAAATGATACTTAGCAGTTGCTCGGTCGGGTGTGAGTACCCAACTTCGGTGCTCCTCCGGACGATGTCGCCAAACTCCAGCTCCGCCACTATCCAACTCCCGTGTATAAATCCTTTGGGCTTCAACTGCCCTCTCTGCCTCTCTTGTCTCGACTCACAAAAACACACCTGTTGCACTATTTTTTTTTTATTTTTTTCCAAAAACACAACTACGCTCGTCTGCGCAAAAAAGGATGTTTACGCTTTCGTAGATTGCTAGAATCTGATCCGGCACGCACTTGCGAGCCAGGTCGCAAGCTACGCGTCGGCCGTCAGAATTCTCAGGCGAGTGTGTATTGGTGCCCAATCATTTGGCGCCGCCCCCATTACCCAAAGGGACAGAGTTATATAGCGCACGCCACCATGGCACACCAAGTACACTGGGATAATTTTCCCCTCGCCGTATAAAAGAAAGGCGACACCCCTTTTTACGGAATACCCGCGCAAAGCATTCCGTTTCCCTAATATTTGTTAGTGGAGGAACCGTTTTGGCGAACATCTCCTTTTGGAGACTTATACCACTGGGTAGGCACACACCGAGTACAACCGTGCCAACAATTCATGGCTTTGAATTATACAATTATTTGCCGACAGATGCCACTGCCAACGTTTGGAGTGAAAGGAATATTAGGCAAAACAAAGGAAATGAACAAACAAACACAAAAGAAGTTTTTGTTGCGGCAGTACGCGACAACTCCACCCCTTCCTCAACGAAAAGGAAGGAATCTTCCTTTTGGTCAGGGAACGGAAATCTCCTACCGTATCCTATCAATCCCTATATGGCCTCAACTCTTTAACGTTCCAAGTCCCTTTGTCTTTGCCTAAGTCATCTGTCAGTGTGTATGTCCACGGTGACACTCTCTTTCTAACAATAAACGGCCCTACATACTTGGCGCTAACTTCGCTGCATAAAAATTCGCTGCATCCGATAGCATAAAATTCTTTCGCCGAACTAACTCTCCAGGCATGTACTGTACATCTCGACGTCTGAGGTTGTACTGCCTCGCAAGCTTCTCACTCGCCTGTTCTAACCTAGTTCTAATGTTGGCCCTAATCTCTTCGAGCCTCTTTGCCCGCTCCTGACAATTTAATTTCTCCTGATCTCCTAAACTGTCTATGAAGTCCCTACTACCTTCTACCGCCATTTCCCTACCGAAATTTACAAAATATGGCGTAGCTCCTAACACTTCGTGCTGCGCTGTCCTAATACAGCATGCTACCTTCGCTAATTGTTGGTCCCATGTCCTCTGGTTCTCTGATATATAAGCCCTAAGTGTCGTTTTAATAATTTGATTTATCCTCTCGGCCGGGTTAGCCTGTGGGTGATAGTGTGCGGTGTACCGGAGTTGGACGTCATAGTCACCGCAAAGGCCCCGAAGCTCTCGACTCCTAAATTGGGGTCCATTGTCACACACAACCGACCGAGGAACTCCAAACAAAAGAAATACATTGTCCTCCAATTGTTTGCATACGCTTTTTGGCAGTACGCAAAGGGAATAGGAGGGGAAATTTGGAAAAGTAGTCTACTACTGTCAAAATATACTGGTAGCCTTGTGACGACTTCACTAAAGGCCCTACCAGATCTACGCAAATCATCTCCCAAGGCTCGACTGCCTTGGTCCTCTCTATCATACCCCCAGCTGGCTGTGAATTCTCAGGTTTCACCTGCTGACAAATTTTACACGCCCTAACATATTTCGCAATGTCCGACTTCATCCTTGGCCAGTGGAACTTTTGTGAAATGCGCGCAAAAGTCTTTTTCACACCCATATGGCCCGCTAACGGATTGTCGTGACATTGTTTTAGAATTTCATTTCTACCATCACGCCCTATTACTCTTTTCCACTCTGGTGAATCGCCGTAAACAGAAGGAAATCTCGACCTAACAAACTTGTAGAGGTTGCCACCTTCAACTCTCCACGCTGGATACGACAAAGGCTTTTTCTCAAGTAGTAGTACTAACTTCAGCAATAACTGGCACACTACGGGATAGCATATCTGGAACCACATGTTCCTTGCCTTTCCGATGCACTATATCAAAATCGTACTGCTGGAGTTTCAAAGCCCACCTAGCTAACCTACCACACGGATCCTTCAAATTATTCAACCAAATAAGTGAATAATGATCTGTAACAACCGTAAACTTAGCGCCCTCAACGTATGGTCGCAGTTTCTCAACCGCCCACAGAACTGCTAGACACTCATTTTCGGTCGTCGAGTAATTTCGCTCTCCCTTGTTCAAGGACCTACTCAAATAAGCTATCACCCTCTCACCGTCATCAAACATCTGCGTTAACACCGCACCTACACCGAAATCAGACGCGTCTGTCTGGACTGTGAAAGGCCTATCAAAATCCGGGCAGCTCAAAACCGGAGCTGTCACCAAGCGTTCCTTCGCTTCTCTAAAACTCCATTCACAATCTTCCGTCCAATTGAACTTTCGATTCTTCTTTGTTAAATCGGTGAGAGGCCTAACTAACTCTGCAAAATCTTTAATAAATCTGCGGTACCAGGACACTGTTCCTATAAATGACCTCACTTGCTTTACGTTCTTCGGTACCTCAATCCGAAGCATCGCCTCTACCTTCTCGGGGTCTACGTGTAGACCGTTCTTGTCCACCACGTAGCCCAAATATTTTAACTCAGACCTACAAAAATTACATTTATCCCTATTTAATCTGAGCCCTGCACTAGCTAATCTATCTAAGACAATCTTCAAAATCTCTAAATGCTTCTCAAAATTATTTGTAACGATGATAATATCGTCCAAATACACAAAAACATAAGGTTCTAACTCTGGTCCTATGACCGAATCTATAAATCTCTGCCAAGTTGCCGGTGCATTATGCAAACCGTATGGCATCCTCTTAAACTGAAATAGTCCTCTACCTGGTACCGTGAATGCGGTGAAGGGCCTCGACTGCTCTTCCACCGGAATTTGCCAATACGCGGACTTAATATCCAGGCTGGATAGAAACTTGGCATCCCTCAGCTTATCTAAGGTCGCCGACACGTATGGAAGGGGGTAACTATCCTTTTCGGTACTCTTATTCAAAACTCTATAGTCTACACAAAACCTATATGTACCGTCTTTCTTCATGATCATAACTACTGGAGACGCCCAAGGACTATGTGATTTCTCTATCACCCCTTTGTCAAGCATATCTTTAATCTCCTCGTCCATACGCGACTGTATGACGGGAGACACAGGG
The DNA here is from genome assembly GCA_037013455.1 of Ceratitis rosa. NCBI lineage: Eukaryota > Metazoa > Arthropoda > Insecta > Diptera > Tephritidae > Ceratitis > Ceratitis rosa. The sequence continues at coordinate 22,785 of JAWMAG010000180.1, read as the reverse complement.
TAACAACGCTGCTTCACAGGTTCAACTCCTGCTTTTACCCTGATCTTATGCTCGACCAAATGGGTCCGGCCTAGCTCTTCTGCCCTAGATTCCCTATCACCTAACTCGGAGTGGTCCACTATCGCCACCAACGGTTCTGGTTCCGGCCGAGAAAACGACCACCTCATTCTCGATATATCCGGGATAATACCCGCCTTGGCCCAAAAATCGATGCCAAGGATTACGCCCTGAGGTAACTCTGGAACCACGAGGCATTCCAGGAGAACCGACTTGCCCTCCACCTCGATTGGCAACAAGACCGAACCTAACACCGAGATATGACCTCCATCCGAGAGTCACTCTCAAAAAATTTGGAACTGAACTCACCCTAATACCAAACGAACTCAATTTCTGCCAACCTAGCCGACCTATTACTGTTCTGGTCGCACCAGAATCCAACAAAGCCCTAAAAGCAAAACCATGGATCCTAATATCCAAATACGGGCGTTCGTCGTGACCGTCCGTCACCAACGAAAACGCCGACCTAACCTCTTCAACATCGACTGCTACCTTTGCCAGCTGGGAGTTAGCAGGTTCACTTACTCGCCCTACTAGCCCGCCTGTCCTGCTGTCCCAGGGACCTATCTCCCGTTTCCCGATCTGTTGTCCGACCTGACAACCCTATCGCTTGACCGAGAATTCCCTATTCTGTCATCCGACCTATTCTCTCTCACAGGCCCTGACCTGAAGGGGTTGTGGTTTCGCTCACCACCGGAAGTTGGGCTTCGTTGGGTACGCGGGGAGCCACTCGGCTTCGCTGCACACGCCGGGCAGTCCCGCTTCATGACTCCAAGTCTACCGCACCCGAAGCACTTAATTCCCTTCTTACAATCTGCTGAAATGTGGCCGAACCGCCTACAATTAAAACATCGGGTATTTGACCCCGGCCTAAAGCTATCAACTAGGTCTGGCTCCGCTACAGCCGCGACCTCTACACCAGCCGAGACATAAGCCAAGTCAGGTTCCAACAAACCTTTGGCCTTATGACTCGGAGGAGGGATAAACGCATTCACCGATGACCTAACCGCTTCTAGTTGCCTACCTAAAGCAACTAGTTGCGTAAACGACCCTATTGTCACCAGACCCAACTGAGTCTGGTAGAATGGTAGGAGATTCGACCTAATCAATCCTAACATCCTTTTCTCAGATAAAGGCTCCTGAAGCCTACCAAACATTATCTTCATACCCGCTACATAAACCCCTATGGACTCATTCGCTCCCTGAGTCCTTCGCCTAATCTCGTCTAGTAAGGGATCGTCGTAGTTGGGGTGCAAAAACTCCAACTTCAACTCTCTTACTAGCTCCTCCCAGCTACCTAGAGTCTTCCTAACCGACTTAAACCACAAAAGAGCTTTCCCTACGAATAAATCTACCGCACCTCGGAATAGTTGAGCTTGAGTCACACCGCGTGCCTCGCTCAACTCCTCAACCCGTTCTAAAAATGCGAATAGCGACATTCCCGCTTTTTCGCCATCGAAGTGGACGTCCCACTTCGACAAGTTCACCGGCTTCTGAGACTCGGTTGTCTCCTCAACTACGCGTCGTACCTCCACGGGCGGGGGTGCTATCGGGGGTGCTATCGGGTCCGCACGAGTGGCACCCGAGCGCTCTACCGAACCGATTTCCTCTTCTTCGGCTTCATAAACTACCTCTTGTAGTTCGGCGAGATGGAGCAACAACTTGCTCTTCAGCTCCATCTGCTGAGTCATCTCGCCGTCGCTTACCGGTCGCGCCCGTCCTATTCGCGATAAACACCATTCAATCTTTGCCATCGCTTTCGCTCCATGCGATGGCTTTCCTCCGCCCGAAACCGACGCGATTAACTTTTCTACCTCTTCCAGTTTCGATTCGACCGCCGTCTTATCTTCGTCGAAACTGAAGGGGTAGTCTTGAAAGAGGTTTACCGAACCTCGTTTCTCCAACAAACGCGGCGCCCTAAGCGACTTACGCATGGCTTCGACCGTACCGACTGGAAGGCTGCGTTCCTCCATCTCGTACGCGAGCTCATCCTGCGCTAAACGATTAATCTCCATGTTCAATAAAAATAAATAAACTCGAAAAACAAAAAAACAAGAAAAAACCAAAAAAAAAATATTTATTTAAAAAAAAAATAATTTAAATATAATCAAAAGAAAAAAAGTATTACCCTAATGTGGTAAACGTGTTGCCCTATACTGGCACAACAAAAGACCCTATCACGTAAACAACAAAAGAGCCTAACCACAAAAAACACAAAAAAAAAATTAATAAAAAAACAGATATATTGTCTACATTGACAACACAATTATCAAAACTATATTTTTTTTTATTAAAAAAAAAGTTTTCAATCAAAAACAATTAAAAAAAAAAACAACAAAAATCCTTAATTAACAAAAAAAACAAAAAAACACAACCTAATTTGCAACGTCCACTACTGGTCACTTTCGGACCAGTCTCAGCACACTTGACCAACAATTTTTCCTACTAGTATAAAACACGCCAATACAATGTACCGCAACTCACACACAAAAATTGCAAATTTACAAAACGGAACGGACTCACCAAATTCCTTTGTACTAAGTATATTATGGTCAATCTGCCGAAGGGCCTGGGTTCGACCCCCAATCTCTTCTTTACTTCCACTATTGTAATGCCTAACTAACAAAAGACAAAAATAGAAAATTGTTAAATATTTTTTTAAAACAAAAACTAGACAACAAAAAGCCACTCAAAATCAACTGAAATAAAAACCGCAAAAATTTATCACAATAAATATCTTTAAATTTCGGGCCCCACGTTGGGCGCCAATTTGTCACCTTCACTTTTTTAAAAACAATATGTATATTTGTATGTACATACGTACATACATATGTATACCTATCGCACAAAAAGGAGATGACAAAAACTAACAAAGCGACCGGCCAGCTTAGTGGAGACGGCGTGAGTCAACAGCTAAGTGCAAGAACAACAACTACTAGCAAGAACAAAACCAAGTAAAATGATCACGCTGACTTAGATAAACGAAGATCGCACAACAATAATTAAACACTAGAGCAAAACTAAACGTATATGTACACACATAAAATAATCAAAATATGTTTTTGGGGTGCACCCGAGGTGTGGTCCAACCGAACTGGTTACGAACCCACTCGCACTACTTCCGTGCTGCCGGAGGTAACTTTAACCCGCCTGTATGACTGGGCTCTGGCGGCCGCGGTAGCCGAGTGGTTAGCGTTGCGTACTGCCATTCGGAAGGCTCGGGTTCATATCCCGGTGCCACCAACATCAAAAATAAAAGTTATGGAAAATTAATTTAAATAAAAAATTAAGTAAAATTTTCTAATTGCGATCGCCCCTCGGCAGGGAATGTCCACCCCGAGTGTATTTCGGACATGAAATAAAGCTCCTCATAAAAAAACCATCAGCCGTTCGGAGGCGGCTTAGTATAAACTGTAGGTCCCTCCATTTGTTGGAAAAACATCAAGACGCAAAACCACAAATTGGAGGAGGAGCTCGGCCAAAAATCGCTTCAGCGGTTACAAAGCGCCAATTATATATATATATGAATGGGCTCTGGGTGCGGGATGCTATAAGGATGGGTATGGGGAAAACGAAGGAACGACACTGTCGGCACGACAAAAAAAACGTACGAAAACAATAAATGATACTTAGCAGTTGCTCGGTCGGGTGTGAGTACCCAACTTCGGTGCTCCTCCGGACGATGTCGCCAAACTCCAGCTCCGCCACTATCCAACTCCCGTGTATAAATCTTTTGGGCTTCAACTGCCCTCTCTGCCTCTCTTGTCTCGACTCACAAAAACACACCTGTTGCACTATTTTTTTTTTATATTTTTTTCCAAAAACACAACTACGCTCGTCTGCGCAAAAAAGGACGTTTACGCTTTCGTAGATTGCTAGAATCTGATCCGGCACGCACTTGCGAGCCAGGCCGCAAGCTACGCGTCGGCCGTCAGAATTCTCAGGCGAGTGTGTATTGGTGCCCAATCATTTGGCGCCGCCCCCATTACCCAAAGGGACAGAGTTATATAGCGCACGCCACCATGGCACACCAAGTACACTGGGATAATTTTCCCCTCGCCGTATAAAAGAAAGGCGACACCCCTTTTTACGGAATACCCGCGCAAAGCATTCCGTTTCCCTAATATTTGTTAGTGGAGGAACCGTTTTGACGAACATCTCCTTTTGGAGACTTATACCACTGGGTAGGCACACACCGAGTGCAACCGTGCCAACAATTCATGGCTTTGAATTATACAATTATTTGCCGACATATGCCCCTGCCAACGTTTGGAGTGAAAGGAATATTAGGCAAAACAAAGGAAATGAACAAACAAACACAAAAGAAGTTTTTGTTGCGGCCAGTACGCGACAACCTTCCGAAAAGAACTTTAGTCTTTCTGTTAATACAAGCGAAAATACACCTATGCACCGCATTTCGAGTAACGGGATCCGTAATAAGTTTTTTTTAACAGATCAGTCCCTGGTCCACTTTCCGGAGAAAAGTTTGGTCTTTCTGTTAAACCAAGCAAAAATACACCTATGCATCGAATTTCGAGTAACGGAATCCGTAATAAGTTTTTTTTCTAATCAGTCCCTGGTCCACATTCCGGAGAGAAGTTTAGTCTTTCTGTTAATCCAAGCAAAAATACATCTATGCACCCAGTTTCGAGTAAATCGAACCATAGCAAGATTTTTTTGAATAAGTCGCTCCCTGTTCGACTTTTCGGAGGGAAATGTTGTCGTCCTATTAATGTAAGCAAACAGACACCTATTCATAAATAAGTTTTTCTTGAGTAAGTCAGTACCTGATCCATTCTTCGAAGAGAAGTGTAGTCTTCCTATTAAACTAAGGAAAAAAACACCTATGCACCGAATTTCAAGTAAATCGAACCATTACTAAGGTTTTTATTAATAGGTCAGTCCCTGGACCACTTTCCGGAGAGAAAACGAGTCTTCCTGTTAAGTTAAGCAAAAATACACCTGTGCACCGACTTTCGAGTAACGGGATCCGTAACTAAGTTTCTATTTGAGTAGGTCAGTCCCTGATACACTTTCACTTAAGCAAAAAGACAGCTATGTACGGAATTTCGAGCAAATCGAAAAAAAATAAGATTTTTTTGAATAGGTCAGCTTCGGATCCACTTTTCGGAGTCCTCCTGGTTACTTAAGCAAAAAGACAGCTATGTACCGAGTATCGAGTAAATCAAACCACAAATAATATTTTTTTGAATAGGTCAGTCCCTGGTCCTCTTTTCGGAGAGAAGTGTAGTCTTCTTGTTAATCTAAGCAAAATACACCTATGCACCGAATTTCGAGTAAATCAAACCACAAATAATATTTTTTTGCATAGATCGGTCCCTGGTCTACATTCCGGAGAGAAGTATACTCTTCCTGTTTACTTAAGCATCAAGACAGTTATGTGCCGAATTTCGAGTAAATCGAGCCATAACAAAGATTTTTTCTAATAGGTCAGTCCCTGATCCACTCTCCGAAGAGAAGTGCAGCCTTCTTATTAAACTAATCAAAATACACCTATGCACCGAATTTCGAGTAACGGGATCCGTAAATACGTTTTTTTTTTTGAATAGGCAGTCCTTGGGCCACTTCCCGGAGAGAAGTGTAGTCTTCCTGTTAACTTAAGCAAAAATACACCTATGCACCGAATTTCGAGTAACGGGATCCGTAAATAAGTTTTTTTTTTGAATAGGCACTCCTTGGGCCACTTCCCGGAGAGAAGTGTAGTCTTCCTGTACCTTAAGCAAAAAGACAGCTATGTACCGTATATCGAGTAAATCGAACCACAAATAAGATTTTTTTGTATAGGTCAGTCTCTGGTCCACTTTCCGGAGAGAAATTTAGTCTTTCTGTTAATCCAACCAAAAATACACCTGTGCACCGACTTTCGAGTATCGGGATCCGTAAATAAGTTTTTTTTTTTAATAGATCAGTTCCTCATCCACTCTCCACAGAGACGTGTAGTCTTCCTATTAAGCTAAGCAAAAGACACCTATTCCCGGAGAGAAGTGAAGTCTTCCTGTTTACTTATGTGCGAGTTTCCAGCAAATCGAACCAAAAATAAGACTTTTCTGAATAAGTCAGCTTCTGATCCACTTCCCGGTGTCCTCCTGTTAGCTTAAGCAAAAAGGCAGATATGTACCGAATATAGAGTAAATCGAACCACAACTAAGTTTTTTTATTGAATAGATCAGTAGCAGGTCTACTTCCGCAGAGAAGTGTAATATTCTTGTCAATCTAAGCAAAAAACAACTTATGTACCGAATTTCAACTAAATCGAACCATAAATAACATTTTTTCAATTACATCAGTCCACTTTCCGGAGAGACGCGTAAGTTTACTTCACTCAAGACAGCTATGTAGCGAATTTCGAGTAAATCGTACCACAACTAAGATTTTTTTGAATAGATCAGTCCCTGGTCCACCTTCCGCAGAGAAGTGTAGTCTTCCTGTTAATCTAAGCAAAAGACACCTGTGGACCGAATTTCGAGTACATGGAACCATAGCAAAGATTTTTTTGGATAAGTCGGTCCCTGATCCACTTTTCGGAGGGAAATGTAGTTATCCTAGTAGTCTACGCAAACAGACACTTTTTCACCGAATAAAGTAAATTTCAAGCAAATCGAACCATAAATAAGATTTTTTTGAAAAGGTCAGTCCCTGGTCTACTTTTCGGAGAGAAGTTTAGTCTTTCTGTTAAACCAAGCAAAAATACACCTATGTACCGAATTTCGCGACACGGTATCGGTAAATAAGTTTTTTATTAATAGATTAGTCCCTGGCCCACTTTCCGGAGAGAAGTTTAGTCTTTCTGTTAAACCAAGCAAAAATACACCTATGCACCGAATTTCAAGTAACGGGATCCTAAATAAGTTTATTTTTGCATAGATCGGTCCCTGGTCCACTTTCCGGAGAAAAGTGTACTCTTCCTGTTTACTTAAGCATCAAGACAGTTATGTGCCGAATTTCGAGTAAATCGAACCATAGCAAAGATTTTTTCGAATAGGTCAGTCCCTGATCCACTTTCCGGAGAGAAGTGTTGTCTTCCTGTTAACCAAGCAAACAGACTCATATGTACCGAATTTCGCGTAACGGGATCCGTAAATAAGTTTTTATTTGAAAAATCAGTTCCTGGTCGACTTTTCGGAGGGAAATGTAGTCTTCCTATTAATCTAATCTAATCTAATCAAAAAGACACCTATGCACCGAATATCGAGTAATGGGATACATAAATAAGTTTTTCTTGAATAGGTCAGTCCCTGATACACTTTTACTTAAGCAAAAAGACAGCTATGTACCGTATATCGAGTAAATCGAACCACAAATAAGATTTTTTTGTATAGGTCAGTCTCTGGTCCACTTTCCGGAGAGAAATTTAGTCTTTCTGTTAATCCAACCAAAAATACACCTGTGCACCGACTTTCGAGTAACGAGATTCGTAAATAAGTTTTTTTTTTTAATAGATCGGTTCCTCATCCACTCTCCACAGAGAAGTGTAGTCTTCCTATTAAGCTAAGCAAAAGACACCTATTCCCGGAGAGAAGTGAAGTCTTCCTGTTTACTTATGTGCGAGTTTCCAGCAAATCGAACCAAAAATAAGACTTTTTTGAATAAGTCAGCTTCTGATCCACTTCCCGGAGTCCTCCTGTTAGCTTAAGCAAAAAGGCAGATATGTACCGAATATAGAGTAAATCGAACCACAACTAAGTTTTTTTTTTGAATAGATCAGTAGCAGGTCTACTTCCGCAGAGAAGTGTAATATTCTTGTCAATCTAAGCAAAAAGCAACTTATGTACCGAATTTCAACTAAATCGAACCATAAATAACATTTTTTCAATTACAACAGTCCACTTTCCGGAGAGACGCGTAAGTTTACTTCACTCAAGACAGTTATGTAGTGAATTTCGAGTAAATCGTACCACAACTAAGATTTTTTTGAATAGATCAGTCCCTGGTCCACCTTCCGCAGAGAAGTGTAGTCTTCCTGTTAATCTAAGCAAAAGACACCTGTGGACCGAATTTTGAGTACATGGAACCATAGCAAAGATTTTTTTGAATAAGTCGGTCCCTGATCCACTTTTCGGAGGGAAATGTAGTTATCCTAGTAGTCTACGCAAACAGACACTTTTTCACCGAATAAAGTAAATTTCAAGCAAATCGAACCATAAATAAGATTTTTCTGAAAAGGTCAGTCCCTGGTCTACTTTTCGGAGAGAAGTTTAGTCTTTCTGTTAAACCAAGCAAAAATACACCTATGTACCGAATTTCGCGACACGGTATCGGTAAATAAGTTTTTTATTAATAGATTAGTCCCTGGCCCACTTTCCGGAGAGAAGTTTAGTCTTTCTGTTAAACCAAGCAAAAATACACCTATGCACCGAATTTCAAGTAACGGGATCCTAAATAAGTTTATTTTTGAATAGGTCAGTCCCTGGTCTACTTTCCGGAGAGAAATTTAGTCATTTTGTTAATCCAAGCAAAAATACACCTATGTACCGAATTTCGCGTAACGGGATCGGTTAATAAGTTTTTTATTAATAGATTAGTCCCTGGTCCACTTTCCGCAGAGAAGTGTAGTCTTCCTGTTTACCTAAGCAGAACGACGCCTGTGTACCGAGTTACGAGTACATCGAACCATAGCAAAGATTTTTTGAATAGATCTTCCTTTTAACCTAAGCAGAAAGACACCTACGCACCCAATTTCGAGTACTGGGATACATAAATAAGTTTTCTTGAATACGTCAGTCCCTGATACACTTTTACTTAAGCAAAATGACAGCTCTGTACCGAATTTCGAGTAACGGGATCCGTCAGTGAGTTTATTTTTGCATAGATCTTTCCGTGGGCCACTTTGCGGAGAGAAGTGTACTCTTCCTGTTTACTTAAGCATCAAGACTATTATGTACCGAATTTCGAGTAAATCGAGCCATAACAAAGATTTTTTCGAATAGGCCAGTCCCTGATCCACTCTCCGAAGAGAAGTGTAGACGTCCTATTAATATAAGCAAAAATACACCCACGCACCGAATTGCGAGTAATGGGATACATAAATAGGTTTTATTTTTGAATAGGTCAGTCCCTGATACACTTTTACTTAAGCAAAAAGACGAATATGTACCGATTTCAAGTAACCCGAACCATAGCAAAGATTTTTTCGAATAGGTCAGTCCCTGATCCACTTTCCAGAGAGAAGTGTAGTCTTCCTGTTAACCCAGCAAACAGACTCATGTGTACCGAATTTCGCGTAACGGGATCCGTAAATAAGTTTTTATTTGAAAAATCAGTTCCTGGTCGACTTTTCGGAGGGAAACGTAGTCTTCCTATTAATCTAATCTAATCTAATCAAAAAGACACCTATGCACCGAATTTCGAGTAATGGGATACATAAATAAGTTTTTCTTGAATAGGTCAGTCCCTGATACACTTTTACTTAAGCAAAAAGACAGCTATGTACGGAATTTCGAGTAAATCAAACCACAAAGAAGATTTTTTTGAATAGGTCAGTCCCTGGTATACTTTCCGGAGAGGAATTTAGTCTTTTGTTAATCCAAGCAAAAATACACCAATGTACCGAATTTCGCGTAACGGGATCCATAAATAAGTTTTTTTTTTTTTTGAATAGGTCAGTCCTTGGGCCACTTCCCGGAGAGACGTTTAGTCTTCCTGTTTACTTAAGCATCCTATGTACCGAATTTCGCGTAACGGGATCGGTTAATAAGTTTTTATTTGAATAGATCAGTTCCTGGTCGAGTTTTCGGAGGGAAATGTAGTCTTCCTTTTAATCTAATCTAATATAATCAAAAAGTCACCTATGCACCGAATTTCGAGTAATGGTTTACATAAATAAGTTTTTCTTGAATAGGTCAGTCCCTGATACACTTTTACTTAAGCAAAATGACAGCTCTGTACCGAATTTCGAGTAACGGGATCCGTAAATGAGTTTATTTTTGCATAGATCTCCGTGGGCCACTTTCCGGAGAGAAGTGTACTCTTCCTGTTTACTTAAGCATCAGGACAGTTATGTGCCGAATTTCCTGTAAATCGAGCCATAACAAAGATTTTTTCTAATAGGTCAGTCCCTGGTCCACTTTCCGCAGAGAAGTGTAGTCTTCCTGTTTACCTAAGCACAAAGACGCCTGTGTACCGAGTTACGAGTACATCGAACCATAGCAAAGATTTTTGAATAGATCTTCCTTTTAATCTAAGCAGAAAGACACCTACGCACCCAATTTCGAGTACTGGGATACATAAATAAGTTTTCTTGAATACGTCAGTTCCTGATACACTTTTACTTAAGCAAAATGACAGCTCTGTACCGAATTTCGAGTAACGGGATCCGTAAATGAGTTTATTTTTGCATAGATCTTTCCGTGGGCCTCTTTCCGGAGAGAAATGTACTCTTCCTGTTTACTTAAGCATCAAGACTATTATGTGCTGAATTTCGAGTAAATCGAGCCATAACAAAGATTTTTTCGAATAGGCCAGTCCCTGATCCACTCTCCGAAGAGAAGTGTAGACGTCCAATTAATATAAGCAAAAATACACCCACGCACCGAATTTCGAGTAACGGGATCCGTAATAAGTTTTTTTTTTTTTTTGAATAGATCAGTCCCTGGTCCACTTTCCAGAGAGAAGTTTAGTCTTTCAGTTAAACCAAGGAAAAATACACCTATGCACCGAATTTCGAGTAAATCGAACCATAGCAAGATTTTTTTGAATAAGTCGCTCCCTGGTCGAATTTACGGAGGGAAATGTAGTCGTCCTACTAATCTAAGCAAAAAACACCTACGCACCGAATTTCGAGTAATAGGATACATAAATAAGTTGTTTTAAATAGGTCAGTCCCTGATACACTTTTGCTTAAGCAAAATGACAGCTCTGTACCGAATTTCGAGTAACGGGATCCGTAAATGAGTTTTTATTTGAATAAATCAGTTCCTGGTCGACTTTTCGGAGGGAAATGTAGTGTTCCTATTAATCTAATCTAATCTAATCGAAAAAACACCTACGCACCGGATTTCGAGTGCTGGGATATATAAATAAGTTCTTCTTGAATAGGTCAGTCCATGATACACTTTTACTTAAGCAAAGTGACAGCTCTGTACCGAATTTCGAGTAATGGGATCCGTAAATGAGTTTATTTTTGCATAGATCTTTCCGTGGGCCACTTTCCGGAGAGCAGTGTACTCTTCCTGTTTACTTAAGCATCAAGACAGTTATGTGCCGAATTTCAAGCAAATCGAACCATGAATAAGATTTTTTTGAATAGGTCAGTTTCGGATCCACCTCCCGGAGTCCTCCTGTCAACTTAAGCAAAAAGCCAGGCCTTGTACCGAATATCGAGTAAATCGAACCACAAATAAGATCTTTTTGTATAGGTCAGTCCCTGGTCCACTTTCCGGAGAGAAATTTAGTCTTTCTGTTAATCCAAGCAAAAATACACCTAAGCACCGAATTTCGAGTAACGGAATCCGTAATAAGTTTTTTTTTTTAATAGATCAGTCCCTGGCCAACTTTCCAGAGAGAAGTTTACTCTTCCTTTTTACTTAAGCATCAAGACAGTTATGTGCCGAATTTCGAGTGAATCGAACCATAAAAAGACTTTTTCGAATAGGTCAGTAACTGGTCTACTTTCCGGAGAAAAGTGTAACCTTCCTTTTAATCTAAGCAGAAAGCTGTCTATGTGCCGAATTTCAAGTAAATTTTTCTTTCTGTCCTCCTGTTAGCTTCAGCAAAAAACCACATATGTACCGAATTTCAAGTAAATCGAACCATAACTAAGGTTTTTTTGCTTAGGTATGTCTCTGGGCCAATTTCCGGAGAAAAGAACGGTCTTCCTTTTAATCTAACCAAAAAGCCACCTATGTACCGAATTTCACGTATATTGACTCAAAAATAAGAATTTTTGAATAGGTAAGTCTAACCTAGGCAAAATGCCACCTATATACCAGCCCCACGCCCACTTTCCGGAAAGAAGTGTAATCTTCCTTTTTATCTAAGCAAAAAGCTGCCTATGTGTCGAGTTTCAAGTATATAGAAATATAAATAAGATTTTTTCGTTAGGGCAGCCACTGGTTCAGTTTACGGAAAGAAGTGTATTCCTCTTAATAATCTAAGCGAGAAGCCACCTATGTACTAAATTTCAAGTAAATCGAATCATAACTAAGGTTTTTTTTAATAGGTATGTCTCTGGCCCAATTTCCAGAGAGAAGAAGGATCTTCCTTTTAATATAACCAAAAAAGCCACCTATGTACCGATTTTCACGTATATTGACTCGAAAATAAGAATTTTTAATACGTCAGTCTAACCTAGGCAAAGTGCCACCTATATACCAGCCCCACGCCCACTTTACGGAAAGAAGTGTAATCTTCCTTTTTATCTAAGAAAAAAGCTGCCTATGTGTCAAATGTCAAGTATATCGAAATATAAATAAAATTTTTTCGATTAGGGCAGTCACTGGTTCAGTTTACGGAAAGAAGTGTATTCCTCCTAGTAATCTAAGCGAGAAGCCACCTATGTGTCAAATTTCAAGTAAATCGAACCATAACTAAGGTTTTTTTCAATAGGTATGTCTCTGGCCCAATTTCCGAAGAGAAGAACGGTCTTCCTTTTAATCTAACCAAAAAGCCACTGTGAAGACCCCAAGTCTAAGGCCTTGAAGCCTTCACAGCAACAACAACAACAACAGCAGCAACAACAACAACAGCAACAACAACAACAAGAGAAGTCATCTACGCATATATATATATATATAGTTAATACTTACATACACACATACCTTGAAGTACACATACTTATAATTAATTGAATATATATAGATATACATATATTAATATAAGTGTACATATATATATAGATATAGATATATACATACGTATGAAGCTAAAATATGAAGTTTAAATATTTAACCATTTGAGCTAAGCAAGCATCAAGCATTAGCACAGCAAGACGTCGCTGTTAAGTAGGGCAAAGAAGAATAGACGATAGGCCTACCAACAACGTAATGCGTAACTGTCCACCTGCAGGCAGAGTTTAGTATAAAAAGGGCAGCGTCAGCAGTGATCAGACACTTCCGTTTGTGCTGTCGTAGCTAGTGTATATGGTGTGCCGTGAAAACGCTACCAATAGGAGTAGATAGAAATATATGGTGTGACGTGAAAACGCTGCCAATAGAAGTATACGGTGTGTCGTGAAAACGCTGCCAGTACGATACAATTAAGATATATGGTGTGACGTGAAAATGCTACCGATACGATACGATTAAGATATACGGTGTGTCGTGAAAACGCTACCAGTAGGAAAATTAGAAAATAAAGTTAAGTGTGTAATATTAGAACCACTCGTGTTGTCCTTTACTTTCCTCATTTGGAATCAACATTATAGGAGAGACTCATAATCCGACTGAGTGATAGCCCAGCTATAGACCGGAGGACCGGGTTCGTTACAACCGGCGCCCAACGTGGGGCCCTTATAAATTGAGGAAAATAAGGGTCAAGTATTAAGGACCAAAAGTGAAGTTTAGTGAAGTAAAGTAGGAAACACGAGTGCACACGAGTACGAGTGACAGTAACACAAAATATACATAAAAGTGATAGAGACACAAGTGCGAAGCACAATAACATTGATCAAAAAAAAAAAAACAAAAGAGAAAATGTAGAAAAAAATAGATATAATGGTAAAATTAAATTGGGTTTATTACCTCAACAAGGAGGAACTCATACAATACGTGACCGAGTTCGGCTTGCCGAATACAGGCACCCTCGACGAATTAAGAAAACACCTTGCTACATTCCTACAGGAGGAGGGTGAAAACGAGAGTCTGCGTGATCGGGTCACAGACTTATCATTAAGGCACGCGAAAGTGTTAGTATCCGCAAACACACCGACACCGAAGCAGAAAGAATCGCTGCAGTTGCCGCAGGTACAGCAACTAAGTAACGACAACGGTACGGGAATGTCACCTCGTATAATGGAGGCATATACCCACGTCTACCCACAGTTGTCCAACGTAAGTGGGGTGTGAGATACGACGGCGACAAGGACCCACTGGGTTTCATCGAACGCGTCGAGGAATTAGCACACGGCTACGAAGTCGAATTAAACACACTCCCGAGAGCTTTACCGGAGCTGCTCAAGGATAGAGCCTTAGTATGGCTTCGAAACAACCACGGGCAATGGCAAGACTGGGAGACCTTCAAACGGGACTTCCTAAAGTTTTTCCTGAATTCTCGATATTTTGAACGGCTGGATGACGAAATCAGGCAACGTGTGCAACGTCCAAAAGAAGAATTCAAAGATTATGTACTAGCACTCCAAGGGCTAATGAGACATTCGGAGTGCACACCAACACAAAAGCTCAGACGTATATACCGGAATTGCAGAAGTGAATACCAGCTGTATATAAAAGAGAGCGAGTTCGGCACCCTGTCCGAACTATTAAGTCTGGCCGAAGATTTCAAGAACATCACGCGAGAGAGAGAACCAACGAGGGCTGTACCCAGAACAATGATACGCAGGAGAAATGAAGAACGAAACTATGTGGTAAGAGAGGAACAGCATAAAGAGAGATAAACGTTACGAAGAGCATCAGTATGCGCCAACAAGTGAGGCGTTGATTCCACGACCACACCAGGTGAACCGGCAGCCAAGAGACGAGGAGCCAAGCCGAGTGAATCCACGAACGGTATGTAGACGATGTGGCGAAGATGGACACTAGGCCTATGAGTGTCAGAACGCCAACCAACTGTTTTGCTGGACATGCGGACCAAGAGACGTTCGCACGTAAGAGTGTTGCCGTTTGAGTCCGGGAAACGTCCAGCGACTTCACCTAATACGAGGGGTGACGTCGTCCCCCGTGGACACAATTTCATACAAGGCACCATCAGCTCTACGTCAGACAGAAGGGCGCATAATGGCCTCTGTAGCGATAGGCGGAAAGACCATAACAGCAGCAATCGATACTGGGGCAACGCGAAGCTTCATTAGCAAGAAAGCAGCAGAGTTATTGAAAGTGGGACCAACACAAGGTTATTCAAAAGGGAGGTTATGGGAGACGATAGAGGGAGAGCAGTCACCGAAGCAGTAGAAGCAGTCATATAAAAAGGCGACAAAGGACATACGAGCGAACTACTGGTCCTGCCAGGCTTAATCGACGACGTGGTCCTCGGGACAGATAACCTGGCAGAAGCCAACACAACTATAAGCTGCGGAGGGCAGATTATTAAGTTGAAGGCAGAAGGCGAGAAACGAACGAAAACTTCTTGTTCGACTATGAAGGTCTACGAAGGAAAGAAAAGTAATAGCAAAAAAAATGTTACTAAAAGTTATAGAACAACAGAGCAGCTCACCGAAAAACCCGAACAAGCTATGTACTACATCGAAAACCAAACAATATACATTCGATTGTAAGAAGGAAGAGCAGCCGAACATAGTGGTCGGAGAAAATGAAACAATCAACTGCAGATGGCTAAAGACTAAAATAAGAGAAGTTAAGATGGCTCCGGAAAAGTTCCCGGACTACACGCTAAAAAGCGGAGAATTATACCGCCACACATCAGTAAAAATAGATGGAGAAGACGCCAACCCATGGAAGCTTTGCGTAGCAACCCATTATGTCAGAGAGTAATCCACGAAGTTCACAACAGTCCCAACTCCGGACACATGAGCACTAGGGAAACTATTGCAAAAGCCAGCAGCACGATATTACTGGCCGAGAATGTTCAGGGATATCAAGAGGTATATCCGACAGTGCCCCAGATGTCAAATAACTAAGCAGAGCGCGCAACGGGGTGTAGGTACAGGGGAAACAAGCACAACTCCGATAGTAGACAAGGCGACCAAGAGACGAAGAAGAAGCCGAAGAAACAAAGAAGAAGAAGAATCAGACATCGAAGAAGACTAAGCACAGAACAAATGTCGAAGAAGGAGAAGCCGAAGAGGCAAGAGAGGAGAAGAAACCGAAGAAAGAAATGAAGAAGAAGAACCGAAGAAATAAACAGAAGTCGTAGAACAGAGAAAAGAAAGGTGAAAACAACACGTCCTTACGGGAAGTAAAGGGGGGGTGTGAAGACCCCAAGTCTAAGGCCTTAAAGCCTTCACAGCAGCAACAACAACAACAACAGCAACAACAACAACAACAGTAGCAACAGCAGCAATACCACCAACAACAACAACAACAGTAGCAACAGCAACAATACCAACAACAACAACAACAACAACAAGAGAAGTCATATACATATATATATATATATATAGTTAATACATACATACACACATACCTTGAAGTACACATACTTATAATTAATTGAATATATATAGATATACATATATTAATATAAATGTACGTATATATATAGATATAGATATATACATACGTATGAAGCTAAAATATGAAGTTTAAATATTTAACCATTTGAGCTAAGCAAGCATCAAGCATTAGCACAGCAAGCCGTCGCTGTTAAGTAGGGCAAAGAAGAATAGGCGATAGGCCTACCAACAACGTAATGCGTAACTGTCCACCTGCAGGCAGAGTTTAGTATAAAAAGGGCAGCGTCAGCAGTGATCAGACACTTCTGTTTGTGCTGTCGTAGCTAGTGTATATGATGTGCCGTGAAAACGCTACCAATAGGAGTAGATAGAAATATATGGTGTGACGTGAAAACGCTGCCAATAGAAGTATACGGTGTGTCGTGAAAACGCTGCCAGTACGATACAATTAAGATATAAGGTGTGAAGTGAAAACGCTGCCAGTACGATACAATTAAGGTACATAGTGTGACGTGAAAACGCTACCGATACAATACGATTAAGATATACGGTGTGTCGTGAAAACGCTACCAAGAGGAAAATTAGAAAATAAAGTTAAGTGTGTAATGTTAGAACCACTCGTGTTGTCCTTTACTTTCCTCTTGTGGAATCAACATTATAGGAGAGACCCATAATCCGACTGAGTGATAGCCCAGCTATAGACCGGAGCACCGGTTTCGTTACAATACATATCGAGTTTCGAGCAAAGATTTTTTTAAATAGGTCAGTTTCTGGTCGACTTTTCGGAGGGAAATATAGTCGTCCTATTTATCTAAGCTAACAGACACCTAGGCACTGAATGTCGAGTAAATCGAACTTACTAAGATTTTTTAATAGATCAGTCCCTGGCCCACCTCCCGCAGAGAAGTGTAGTCCTCCTGTATACGTAAGCACAAAGACGCCTGTGTACCGAGTTAGGAGTATATCGAACCATAGCAAAAATTTTTGTGAATAGATCTTCCTACTAATCCAAGCAAAAATACACCTAAGCACCGAATTTCGAGTAACGGGATCCGTAATAAGTTTTTTCTTTTGAATAGATCAGTCCCTGGTCCACCTTCCAGAGAGAACTTATGTTCCGAATTTCGAGTAAATGGAACCATAACAAAGATTTTTTCGAATAGGTCAGTCCCTGATCCACTCTCCGAAGAGAAGTGTAGACGTCCTATTAATATAAGCAAAAATACACCCACGCATCAACTTTCGAGTAATGGGATACACAAAGAGGTTTTATTTTTGAATAGGTCAGTCCCTGATACACTTTTACTTAAGAAAAAGACGAATATGTACCGATTTCATGTAAATCGAAACATAGCAAAGATTTTTTTGAGTAGGTCAGTCCCTGATCCACTTTCCGGAAGACTATACTTAACCTAAGCAAACAGACTCATATGTGCCGAATTTCGCATAACGGGATCCGTAAATAAGTTTTTATTTGAATAGATCAGTTCCTGGTCGACTTTTCGGAGGGAAATGTAGTCTTCCTATTAATCTAATCTAATCTAATCTAATCAAAAAGACACCTATGCACCGAATTTCGAGTAATGGGATACATAAATAAGTTGTTTTGAATAGGTCAGTCCCTGATACACTTTTACTTAAGCAAAATGACAGCTCTGTACCGAATTTCCAGTAACGGGTTCCGTAAATAAGTTTGATTTTGCATAGATCGGTCCGTGGTCCGCTTTTCGGAGAGGAGTGTACTCTTCTGTTTACTTAAGCATCAAGACAGTTATGTGCCGAATTTCGAGCAAATCAAACCACAAAGAAGATTTTTTTGAATAGGTCAGTCCCTGGTCCACTTTTCAGAGAGAAGTTTACTCTTCCTTTTTACTTAAGCATCGAGACAGTTATGTGCCGAATTTCGAGTAAATCGAACCATAACAAAGATTTTTTTTAATAGAGTAGTCCCCTGGTCCCCCTTCCGCAGAGAAGTGTAGTCTTCCTGTTTACCTAAGCACAAAGACGCCTGTGTACCGAGTTTCGAGTAAATCGAGCCATTACTAAGATTTTTTTGAATAGATTAGTCCCTGGTCCACCTTCCGCAGAGAAGTGTAGTCTTCCTGTTTACCTAGGCACAAAGACGACTGTGTACCGAGTTTCGAGTAAATCGAGCCACAAAGAAGATTTTTTTGAATAGCTCAGTCCCTGGTCTACTTTCCGGAGAGAAGTTTAGTCTGCTTGCTAATCTAGGCAAAAATATACCTATGCACCGAATTTCGAGTAACGGGATCCGTAATGAGTTTTTTTTTAATAGATCAGTCCCTGGTCCACTTTCCGGATAGAAGTTTAGTCTGCTTGCTAATCTAGGCAAAAATATACTTATGCACCGAATTTCGAGTAACGGGATCCGTAATAAGTTTTTTTTTAATAGATCAGTCCATGGTCCACTTTTCGGTGGGAAATGTAGTCTTCCTATTAAACTAAGCAAAATACACCTATGCACCAAATTTCGAGTAATGGGATACAACTTATTTGTTTTGAATAAGTCACTCCCTGATACACTTTTACTTAAGCAAAATGACAGCTCTGTACCGAATTTCCAGTAACGGGTTCCGTAAATAAGTTTATTTTTGCACAGATCGGTCCGTGGTCCGCTTTTCGGAGAGAAGTGTACTCTTCCTGTTTAGTTAAGCAAAAAGACAGCTATGTACGGAATTTCGAGTAAATCAAATCACAAAGAAGATTTTTTTGAATAGGTCAGTCCCTGGTCTACTTTCCGGAGAGAAGTTTAGTCTGCTTGCTAATCTAGGCAAAAATATACCTATGCACCGAATTTCGAGTAACGGGATCCGTAATAAGTTTTTTTTTTATTAGATCAGTCCCTGGTCCATTTTCCGGAGAAAAGTTTACTCTTTCTGTTAATCCAAGCAAAAATACATACATGTACCGAATTTCGAGTAACGGAATCCGTAAAAATTTTTTTTTTTAATAGAGCAGTCCCTGGTCCACTTTCCGGAGAGAAATGCAGTCTTTCTATTAATTAAAACAAAAATACACCTATGCAGCGAATTTCGAGTAATGGGATCCGTAATAAGTTTTTTTTTAATAGATCAGTTCCTGGTCCAATTCCGGAGAAAAGTTTAGTCTTTCTGATAATCCAAGCAAAAAAAATCCATGTACCGAATTTCGAGTAACGGAATCCGTAAAATTTTTTTTTAATAGATCAGTCCCTGGTCCACTTTCCGGAGAGAAGTTTAGTCTGCTTGCTAATCTAGGCAAAAATATACCTATGTACCGAATTTCGAGTAACGGGATCCGTAAATAAGTTTATTTTTTATAGATCAGTCCCTGGTCCACTTTTCGGAAAGAAGTGTAGTCTTTTTGTTAATCTAAGCAAAAATACACCTGTTCACCGAATTTCGAGTAAATCAAACCACAAATAAGATTTTTTTGAATAGGTCAGTCCCAGGTCCACCTTTCGGAGAGCAGTGTAGTCTTCTTGTCAATCTAAGCCAAAAAAACACCTATGTACCGAATTTCGAGTAACGGGATCCGTAAATAAGTTTATTTTTTCATAATCGGCCCATGGGCCACTTTCCGGAGAGAAGTGTACTTAAGCATCATGGCATGTGCCGAAATTCGAGTAAATCGAGCCATAACAAAGATTTTTTCGAATAGGTCAGTCCCTGATGCACTCTCCGAAGAGAAGTGTAGCCCTCTTATTCAACTAAGCAAAATACACCTATGCACCGAATTTCGAGTAAATCGAACCATTACCAATGTTTTTATTAATAGGTCAGTCCCTGGACCTCTTTCCGGAGAGAAACTTAAGCAAAAATACACCTATGTACCGAATTTCGAGTAACGGGATCCGTAAATAAGTTTATTTTTTCATAATCGGTCCATGGGCCACTTTCCGGAGAAAAGTGTACCCTTCCTTTTTACTTAAGCATCGCGGCATGTGCCGAAATTCGAGTAAATCGAGCCATAACAAAGATTTTTTCGAATAGGTCAGTCCGTGATGCACTCTCCGAAGAGAAGTGTAGCCCTCTTATTAAACTAAGCAAAATACACCTATGCACAGAAATTCGAGTAAATCGAACCATTGCTAATGTTTTTATTAATAGGTCAGCCCCTGGACCACGTTCCGAAGAGAAAAAGAGTCTTCCTGTTAACTTAAGCAAAAATACACCTATGCAAAGAATTTCGAGTAACGGGATCAGTAAATAAGTTGTTTTTTAATAGTTCAGTCCGTGGGCCACTTCCCGGAGAGAAGTTTAGTCTTACTGTTTACTTAAGCATCAAGACAGTTATGTGCTGAATTTCAAGCAAATCGAACCGTGAATAAGATTTTTTTAAATAGGTCAGCTTCGGATCCACCTCCCGGAGCAAAGGCAGCTATGTACCGAATATCGAGTAAATCGAACCACAAATAAGATTTTTTTTGTATAGGTCAGTCCCTGGTCCACTTTCCGGAGAGAAATTTAGTCTTTCTGTTAATACAAGCAAAAATACACCTAAGCACCGAATTTCGAGTAACGGGATCCGTAATAAGTTTTTTTTTTAATAGATCAGTCCCTGGTCCACTTTCCGCAGAGAAGTTTAATCTTTCTGTTAATCCAAGCAAAAATACACCTAAGCACCGAATTTCGAGTAACGGGATCCGTAAATAAGTTTATTTTTTCATAGATCGGTCCATGGTCCACTTTCCGGAGAGAAGTGTACTCTTCCTTTTTACTTAAGCATCAAGACAGTTATGTGCCGAATTTCGAGTAAAGCGAACCATAACCAAGATTTTTTTGAATAGATCAGTCCATGGTCCACCTTCCGCAGAGAAGTGTAGCCTTCCTGTTTACCTAGGCACAAACATGCCTGTGTACCGAGTTTCGAGTAAATCGAGCCATTACTAAGATTTTTTTGAATAGATCAGTCCCTGGTCCACCTTCCGCAGAGAAGTGTAGCCTTCCTGTTTAGCTAAGCACAAAGACGCCTGTGTACCGAGTTAGGAGTACACCGAGCCATAGCAAAGATTTTTTAATAGATCTTCCAATTAATCTAAGCAGAAATACACCTACGCACCGAATTTCGAGTAATGGGATATATAAATAAGTTTTTTTGAATAGGTCAATCCCTGATACAATTTTATTTAAGCAAATTGACAGCTCTGTACCGAATTTCCAGTAACGGGATCCGTAAATAAGTTTATTTTTTCATAGATCGGTCCATGGTCCACTTTCCGGAGAGAAGTGTACTCTTCCTGTTTACTTAAGCATCAAGGCATGTGCCGAAGTTCGAGTAAATCGAGCCATAACAACAATTTTTTCGAATAGGTCAGTCCCTGATCCATTCTCCGAAGAGAAGGGTAGGCGTTCTATTAATTTAAGCCCCGACTTTCAAGTAATGGGATACATAAAGAGGTTTTAATTTTGGATAGGTCAGTCCCTGATACAATTTTACTTAAGCAAATAGACAGCTATGTACCGAATTTCGAGTAAATCGAACCACAAATAAGATTTTTTTGAATAGGTCAGTCCTTGGTCCACTTTCCGGAGAGAAATTTAGTCTTTCTGTTATTCCAAGCAAAAATACACCTATGTACCGAATTTCGCGTAACGGGATCTGCAAATGAGTTTATATTTGAATAGATCAGTTCCTGGTCGACTTTTCGGAGGGAAATGTAGTCTTCCTATTAATCTAATCTAATCTAATCAAAAAGACACCTATGCACCGAATTTCGAGTAATGGGATACATAAGTAAGTTTTTCTTGAGAAGGTCAGTCCCTGATACACTTTTACTTAAGCAAAAAGACAGCTATGTACGGAATTTCGAGTAAATCAAACCACAAAGAAGATTTTTTTTAATAGGTTAGTCCCTGGTCTACTTTCCGGAGAGAAGTTTAGTCTGGTGCATATACCTATGCACCGAATTTCGAGTAACGGGATCCGTAATAAGTTTTTTTTTAATAGATCAGTCCCTGGTCCACTTTCCGGAGATAAGTTTAGCCTTTCTGTTAATCCAAGCGAAAATACACCTATGCACCGAATTTCGAGTAACGGGATCCGTAATATGTTTTTTAACAGATCAGTCCGTGGTCCACTTCCGGAGAGAAGTTTAGTCTTTCTGTTAATCCAAGCAAAAAAAATCCATGTACCGAATTTCGACTAACGGAATCCGTAATAAGTTTTTGTTTTAATAGATTAGTCCCTGGTCCACTTTCCGGAGAGAAGTTTAGTCTGCTTGCTAATCTAGGCAAAAATATACCTATGTACCGAATTTCGAGTAACG
Organism: Ceratitis rosa; assembly: GCA_037013455.1. Classification (NCBI taxonomy): domain Eukaryota; kingdom Metazoa; phylum Arthropoda; class Insecta; order Diptera; family Tephritidae; genus Ceratitis; species Ceratitis rosa. Next base: position 196 of record JAWMAG010000180.1, on the reverse strand, counting down.
GGATCCGTAAATAAGTTTATTTTTTATAGATCACTCCCTGGTCCACTTTTCGGAAAGAAGTGTAGTCTTTTTATTAATCTAAGCAAAAACACACCTACGCACCGAATTTCGAGTAAATCGAACCACAACTACGATTTTTTTGAATAGGTCAGTCCCTGGCCCACTTTCCGGAGAGAAGTTTAGTATTTCTGTTTAT
>JAWMAG010000179.1:0-110160 GCA_037013455.1 Ceratitis rosa | reverse complement strand
ACTCAGTGCATTGCATTTTGTTAGTTTTATTAAAAACTGATATAACTTAAGGCATGGCATATGGTTAGTTTTATTAAAAACTGATATAACTCAGTGCATTGCATTTTGTTAGTTTTATTAAAACTGATATAACTTAAGGCATGGCATACGTTAGTCTTATTAAAAACTGATATAACTCAGTGCATTGCATTTCGTTAGTTTTATTAAAAACTGATATAACTCAGTGCATTGCATTTTGTTAGTTTTATTAAAAACTGATATAACTTAAGGCATGGCATATGGTTAGTTTTATTAAAAACTGATATAACTTAAAGCATTGCATATGGTTAGTTTTATTAAAAACTGATATAACTCAGTGCATTGCATTTTGTTAGTTTTATTAAAAACTGATATAACTTAAGGCATGGCATACGTTAGTCTTATTAAAAACTGATATAACTCAGTGCATTGCATTTCGTTAGTTTTATTAAAAACTGATATAACTCAGTGCATTGCATTTTGTTAGTTTTATTAAAAACTGATATAACTTAAGGCATGGCATACGTTAGTCTTATTAAAAACTGATATAACTCAGTGCATTGCATTTCGTTAGTTTTATTAAAAACTGATATAACTCAGTGCATTGCATTTTGTTAGTTTTATTAAAAACTGATATAACTTAAGGCATGGCATACGTTAGTCTTATTAAAAACTGATATAACTCAGTGCATTGCATTTCGTTAGTTTTATTAAAAACTGATATAACTCAGTGCATTGCATTTTGTTAGTTTTATTAAAAACTGATATAACTTAAGGCATGGCATACGTTAGTCTTATTAAAAACTGATATAACTCAGTGCATTGCATTTCGTTAGTTTTATTAAAAACTGATATAACTCAGTGCATTGCATTTTGTTAGTTTTATTAAAAACTGATATAACTTAAGGCATGGCATACGTTAGTCTTATTAAAAACTGATATAACTCAGTGCATTGCATTTCGTTAGTTTTATTAAAAACTGATATAACTCAGTGCATTGCATTTTGTTAGTTTTATTAAAAACTGATATAACTTAAGGCATGGCAAATGGTTAGTTTTATTAAAAACTGATATAACTTAAAGCATTGCATATGGTTAGTTTTATTAAAAACTGATATAACTTAAGGCATGGCATACGTTAGTCTTATTAAAAACTGATATAACTCAGTGCATTGCATTTCGTTAGTTTTATTAAAAACTGATATAACTCAGTGCATTGCATTTTGTTAGTTTTATTAAAAACTGATATAACTTAAGGCATGGCATACGTTAGTCTTATTAAAAACTGATATAACTCAGTGCATTGCATTTCGTTAGTTTTATTAAAAACTGATATAACTCAGTGCATTGCATTTTGTTAGTTTTATTAAAAACTGATATAACTTAAGGCATGGCATACGTTAGTCTTATTAAAAACTGATATAACTCAGTGCATTGCATTTCGTTAGTTTTATTAAAAACTGATATAACTCAGTGCATTGCATTTTGTTAGTTTTATTAAAAACTGATATAACTTAAGGCATGGCATATGGTTAGTTTTATTAAAAACTGATATAACTTAAAGCATTGCATATGGTTAGTTTTTTTAAAAACTGATATAACTCAGTGCATTGCATTTTGTTAGTTTTATTAAAAACTGATATAACTTAAGGCATGGCATACGTTAGTCTTATTAAAAACTGATATAACTCAGTGCATTGCATTTCGTTAGTTTTATTAAAAACTGATATAACTCAGTGCATTGCATTTTGTTAGTTTTATTAAAAACTGATATAACTTAAGGCATGGCAAATGGTTAGTTTTATTAAAAACTGATATAACTTAAGCATTGCATATGGTTAGTTTTATTAAAAACTGATATAACTCAGTGCATTGCATTTTGTTAGTTTTATTAAAAACTGATATAACTTAAGGCATGGCATACGTTAGTCTTATTAAAAACTGATATAACTCAGTGCATTGCATTTCGTTAGTTTTATTAAAAACTGATATAACTCAGTGCATTGCATTTTGTTAGTTTTATTAAAAACTGATATAACTTAAGGCATGGCATACGTTAGTCTTATTAAAAACTGATATAACTCAGTGCATTGCATTTCGTTAGTTTTATTAAAAACTGATATAACTTAAGGCATGGCATATGGTTAGTTTTATTAAAAACTGATATAACTCAGTGCATTGCATTTCGTTAGTTTTATTAAAAACTGATATAACTCAGTGCATTGCATTTTGTTAGTTTTATTAAAAACTGATATAACTTAAGGCATGGCATACGTTAGTCTTATTAAAAACTGATTTAACTCAGTGCATTGCATTTCGTTAGTTTTATTAAAAACTGATATAACTCAGTGCATTGCATTTTGTTAGTTTTATTAAAAACTGATATAACTTAAGGCATGGCATATGGTTAGTTTATTAAAAACTGATATAACTCAGTGCATTGCATTTCGTTAGTTTTATTAAAAACTGATATAACTCAGTGCATTGCATTTTGTTAGTTTTATTAAAAACTGATATAACTTAAGGCATGGCATACGTAAGTCTTATTAAAAACTGATATAACTCAGTGCATTGCATTCGTTAGTTTTATTAAAAACTGATATAACTCAGTGCATTGCATTTTGTTAGTTTTATTAAAAACTGATATAACTTAAGGCATGGCATACGTTAGTCTTATTAAAAACTGATATAACTCAGTGCATTGCATTTCGTTAGTTTTATTAAAAACTGATATAACTCAGTGCATTGCATTTTGTTAGTTTTATTAAAAACTGATATAACTTAAGGCATGGCATACGTTAGTCTTATTAAAAACTGATATAACTCAGTGCATTGCATTTCGTTAGTTTTATTAAAAACTGATATAACTCAGTGCATTGCATTTTGTTAGTTTTATTAAAAACTGATATAACTTAAGGCATGGCATACGTTAGTCTTATTAAAAACTGATATAACTCAGTGCATTGCATTTCGTTAGTTTTATTAAAACTGATATAACTCAGTGCATTGCATTTTGTTAGTTTTATTAAAAACTGATATAACTTAAGGCATGGCATATGGTTAGTTTTATTAAAAACTGATATAACTTAAAGCATTGCATATGGTTAGTTTTACTGAAAACTGATATAACTTAAGGCATGGCATACGTTAGTCTTATTAAAAACTGATATAACTCAGTGCATTGCATTTCGTTAGTTTTATTAAAAACTGATATAACTCAGTGCATTGCATTTTGTTAGTTTTATTAAAAACTGATATAACTTAAGGCATGGCATATGGTTAGTTTTATTAAAAACTGATATAACTTAAGGCATGGCATATGGTTAGTTTTATTAAAAACTGATATAACTTAAGGCATGGCATACGTTAGTCTTATTAAAAACTGATATAACTCAGTGCATTGCATTTCGTTAATTTTATTAAAAACTGATATAACTCAGTGCATTGCATTTTGTTAGTTTTATTAAAAACTGATATAACTTAAGGCATGGCATACGTTAGTCTTATTAAAAACTGATATAACTCAGTGCATTGCATTTCGTTAGTTTTATTAAAAACTGATATAACTCAGTGCATTGCATTTTGTTAGTTTTATTAAAAACTGATATAACTTAAGGCATGGCATACGTTAGTCTTATTAAAAACTGATATAACTCAGTGCATTGCATTTCGTTAGTTTTATTAAAAACTGATATAACTCAGTGCATTGCATTTTGTTAGTTTTATTAAAAACTGATATAACTTAAGGCATGGCATATGGCTAGTTTTATTAAAAACTGATATAACTTAAGGCATGGCATATGGTTAGTTTTATTAAAAACTGATATAACTTAAGGCATGGCATACGTTAGTCTTATTAAAAACTGATATAACTCAGTGCATTGCATTTCGTTAGTTTTATTAAAAACTGATATAACTCAGTGCATTGCATTTTGTTAGTTTTATTAAAAACTGATATAACTTAAGGCATGGCATACGTTAGTCTTATTAAAAACTGATATAACTCAGTGCATTGCATTTCGTTAGTTTTATTAAAAACTGATATAACTCAGTGCATTGCATTTTGTTAGTTTTATTAAAAACTGATATAACTTAAGGCATGGCATACGTTAGTCTTATTAAAAACTGATATAACTCAGTGCATTGCATTTCGTTAGTTTTATTAAAAACTGATATAACTCAGTGCATTGCATTTTGTTAGTTTTATTAAAAACTGATATAACTTAAGGCATGGCATACGTTAGTCTTATTAAAAACTGATATAACTCAGTGCATTGCATTTCGTTAGTTTTATTAAAAACTGATATAACTCAGTGCATTGCATTTTGTTAGTTTTATTAAAAACTGATATAACTTAAGGCATGGCATACGGTGGTCTTATTAAAAACTGATATAACTCAGTGCATTGCATTTCGTTAGTTTTATTAAAAACTGATATAACTCAGTGCATTGCATTTTGTTAGTTTTATTAAAAACTGATATAACTTAAGGCATGGCATACGTTAGTCTTATTAAAAACTGATATAACTCAGTGCATTGCATTTCGTTAGTTTTATTAAAAACTGATATAACTTAAGGCATGGCATATGGTTAGTTTTATTAAAAACTGATATAACTTAAGGCATGGCATATGGTTAGTTTTATTAAAAACTGATATAACTTAAGGCATGGCATACGTTAGTCTTATTAAAAACTGATATAACTCAGTGCATTGCATTTCGTTAGTTTTATTAAAAACTGATATAACTCAGTGCATTGCATTTTGTTAGTTTTATTAAAAACTGATATAACTTAAGGCATGGCATACGTTAGTCTTATTAAAAACTGATATAACTCAGTGCATTGCATTTCGTTAGTTTTATTAAAAACTGATATAACTCAGTGCATTGCATTTTGTTAGTTTTATTAAAAACTGATATAACTTAAGGCATGGCATACGTTAGTCTTATTAAAAACTGATATAACTCAGTGCATTGCATTTCGTTAGTTTTATTAAAAACTGATATAACTCAGTGCATTGCATTTTGTTAGTTTTATTAAAAACTGATATAACTTAAGGCATGGCATACGTTAGTCTTATTAAAAACTGATATAACTCAGTGCATTGCATTTCGTTAGTTTTATTAAAAACTGATATAACTCAGTGCATTGCATTTTGTTAGTTTTATTAAAAACTGATATAACTTAAGGCATGGCATACGTTAGTCTTATTAAAAACTGATATAACTCAGTGCATTGCATTTCGTTAGTTTTATTAAAAACTGATATAACTCAGTGCATTGCATTTTGTTAGTTTTATTAAAAACTGATATAACTTAAGGCATGGCATATGGTTAGTTTTATTAAAAACTGATATAACTTAAAGCATTGCATATGGTTAGTTTTATTAAAAACTGATATAACTTAAGGCATGGCATACGTTAGTCTTATTAAAAACTGATATAACTCAGTGCATTGCATTTCGTTAGTTTTATTAAAAACTGATATAACTCAGTGCATTGCATTTTGTTAGTTTTATTAAAAACTGATATAACTTAAGGCATGGCATACGTAAGTCTTATTAAAAACTGATATAACTCAGTGCATTGCATTTCGTTAGTTTTATTAAAAACTGATATAACTCAGTGCATTGCATTTTGTTAGTTTTATTAAAAACTGATATAACTTAAGGCATGGCATACGTTAGTCTTATTAAAAACTGATATAACTCAGTGCATTGCATTTCGTTAGTTTTATTAAAAACTGATATAACTCAGTGCATTGCATTTTGTTAGTTTTATTAAAAACTGATATAACTTAAGGCATGGCATACGTTAGTCTTATTAAAAACTGATATAACTCAGTGCATTGCATTTCGTTAGTTTTATTAAAAACTGATATAACTCAGTGCATTGCATTTTGTTAGTTTTATTAAAAACTGATATAACTTAAGGCATGGCATATGGTTAGTTTTATTAAAAACTGATATAACTTAAGGCATGGCATATGGTTAGTTTTATTAAAAACTGATATAACTTAAGGCATGGCATACGTTAGTCTTATTAAAAACTGATATAACTCAGTGCATTGCATTTCGTTAGTTTTATTAAAAACTGATATAACTCAGTGCATTGCATTTTGTTAGTTTTATTAAAAACTGATATAACTTAAGGCATGGCATATGGTTAGTTTTATTAAAAACTGATATAACTTAAGGCATGGCATATGGTTAGTTTTATTAAAAACTGATATAACTTAAGGCATGGCATACGTTAGTCTTATTAAAAACTGATATAACTCAGTGCATTGCATTTCGTTAATTTTATTAAAAACTGATATAACTCAGTGCATTGCATTTTGTTAGTTTTATTAAAAACTGATATAACTTAAGGCATGGCATACGGTGGTCTTATTAAAAACTGATATAACTCAGTGCATTGCATTTCGTTAGTTTTATTAAAAACTGATATAACTTAAAGCATTGCATATGGTTAGTTTTATTAAAAACTGATATAACTCAGTGCATTGCATTTTGTTAGTTTTATTAAAAACTGATATAACTCAGTGCATTGCATTTTGTTAGTTTTATTAAAAACTGATATAACTTAAGGCATGGCATACGTTAGTCTTATTAAAAACTGATATAACTCAGTGCATTGCATTTCGTTAATTTTATTAAAAACTGATATAACTCAGTGCATTGCATTTTGTTAGTTTTATTAAAAACTGATATAACTTAAGGCATGGCATACGGTGGTCTTATTAAAAACTGATATAACTCAGTGCATTGCATTTCGTTAGTTTTATTAAAAACTGATATAACTTAAAGCATTGCATATGGTTAGTTTTACTAAAAACTGATATAACTTAAGGCATGGCATACGTTAGTCTTATTAAAAACTGATATAACTCAGTGCATTGCATTTCGTTAGTTTTATTAAAAACTGATATAACTCAGTGCATTGCATTTTGTTAGTTTTATTAAAAACTGATATAACTTAAGGCATGGCATATGGTTAGTTTTATTAAAAACTGATATAACTTAAGGCATGGCATATGGTTAGTTTTATTAAAAACTGATATAACTTAAGGCATGGCATACGTTAGTCTTATTAAAAACTGATATAACTCAGTGCATTGCATTTCGTTAATTTTATTAAAAACTGATATAACTCAGTGCATTGCATTTTGTTAGTTTTATTAAAAACTGATATAACTTAAGGCATGGCATACGTTAGTCTTATTAAAAACTGATATAACTCAGTGCATTGCATTTCGTTAGTTTTATTAAAAACTGATATAACTCAGTGCATTGCATTTTGTTAGTTTTATTAAAAACTGATATAACTTAAGGCATGGCATACGTTAGTCTTATTAGAAACTGATATAACTCAGTGCATTGCATTTCGTTAGTTTTATTAAAAACTGATATAACTCAGTGCATTGCATTTTGTTAGTTTTATTAAAAACTGATATAACTTAAGGCATGGCATACGTTAGTCTTATTAGAAACTGATATAACTCAGTGCATTGCATTTCGTTAGTTTTATTAAAAACTGATATAACTCAGTGCATTGCATTTTGTTAGTTTTATTAAAAACTGATATAACTTAAGGCATGGCATACGTTAGTCTTATTAAAAACTGATATAACTCAGTGCATTGCATTTCGTTAATTTTATTAAAAACTGATATAACTCAGTGCATTGCATTTTGTTAGTTTTATTAAAAACTGATATAACTTAAGGCATGGCATACGGTGGTCTTATTAAAAACTGATATAACTCAGTGCATTGCATTTCGTTAGTTTTATTAAAAACTGATATAACTCAGTGCATTGCATTTTGTTAGTTTTATTAAAAACTGATATAACTTAAGGCATGGCATACGTTAGTCTTATTAAAAACTGATATAACTCAGTGCATTGCATTTCGTTAATTTTATTAAAAACTGATATAACTCAGTGCATTGCATTTTGTTAGTTTTATTAAAAACTGATATAACTTAAGGCATGGCATATGGTTAGTTTTATTAAAAACTGATATAACTTAAGGCATGGCATACGTTAGTCTTATTAGAAACTGATATAACTCAGTGCATTGCATTTCGTTAGTTTTATTAAAAACTGATATAACTCAGTGCATTGCATTTTGTTAGTTTTATTAAAAACTGATATAACTTAAGGCATGGCATACGTTAGTCTTATTAAAAACTGATATAACTCAGTGCATTGCATTTCGTTAATTTTATTAAAAACTGATATAACTCAGTGCATTGCATTTTGTTAGTTTTATTAAAAACTGATATAACTTAAGGCATGGCATACGTTAGTCTTATTAGAAACTGATATAACTCAGTGCATTGCATTTCGTTAGTTTTATTAAAAACTGATATAACTCAGTGCATTGCATTTTGTTAGTTTTATTAAAAACTGATATAACTTAAGGCATGGCATACGTTAGTCTTATTAAAAACTGATATAACTCAGTGCATTGCATTTCGTTAATTTTATTAAAAACTGATATAACTCAGTGCATTGCATTTTGTTAGTTTTATTAAAAACTGATATAACTTAAGGCATGGCATATGGTTAGTTTTATTAAAAACTGATATAACTTAAGGCATGGCATACGGTGGTCTTATTAAAAACTGATATAACTCAGTGCATTGCATTTCGTTAGTTTTATTAAAAACTGATATAACTCAGTGCATTGCATTTTGTTAGTTTTATTAAAAACTGATATAACTTAAGGCATGGCATACGTTAGTCTTATTAAAAACTGATATAACTCAGTGCATTGCATTTCGTTAATTTTATTAAAAACTGATATAACTCAGTGCATTGCATTTTGTTAGTTTTATTAAAAACTGATATAACTTAAGGCATGGCATATGGTTAGTTTTATTAAAAACTGATATAACTTAAGGCATGGCATACGTTAGTCTTATTAGAAACTGATATAACTCAGTGCATTGCATTTCGTTAGTTTTATTAAAAACTGATATAACTCAGTGCATTGCATTTTGTTAGTTTTATTAAAAACTGATATAACTTAAGGCATGGCATACGTTAGTCTTATTAGAAACTGATATAACTCAGTGCATTGCATTTCGTTAGTTTTATTAAAAACTGATATAACTCAGTGCATTGCATTTTGTTAGTTTTATTAAAAACTGATATAACTTAAGGCATGGCATATGGTTAGTTTTATTAAAAACTGATATAACTTAAGGCATGGCATATGGTTAGTTTTATTAAAAACTGATATAACTTAAGGCATGGCATACGTTAGTCTTATTAAAAACTGATATAACTCAGTGCATTGCATTTCGTTAATTTTATTAAAAACTGATATAACTCAGTGCATTGCATTTTGTTAGTTTTATTAAAAACTGATATAACTTAAGGCATGGCATACGTTAGTCTTATTAAAAACTGATATAACTCAGTGCATTGCATTTCGTTAGTTTTATTAAAAACTGATATAACTCAGTGCATTGCATTTTGTTAGTTTTATTAAAAACTGATATAACTTAAGGCATGGCATACGTTAGTCTTATTAGAAACTGATATAACTCAGTGCATTGCATTTCGTTAGTTTTATTAAAAACTGATATAACTCAGTGCATTGCATTTTGTTAGTTTTATTAAAAACTGATATAACTTAAGGCATGGCATACGTTAGTCTTATTAGAAACTGATATAACTCAGTGCATTGCATTTCGTTAGTTTTATTAAAAACTGATATAACTCAGTGCATTGCATTTTGTTAGTTTTATTAAAAACTGATATAACTTAAGGCATGGCATACGTTAGTCTTATTAAAAACTGATATAACTCAGTGCATTGCATTTCGTTAATTTTATTAAAAACTGATATAACTCAGTGCATTGCATTTTGTTAGTTTTATTAAAAACTGATATAACTTAAGGCATGGCATACGGTGGTCTTATTAAAAACTGATATAACTCAGTGCATTGCATTTCGTTAGTTTTATTAAAAACTGATATAACTTAAAGCATTGCATATGGTTAGTTTTACTAAAAACTGATATAACTTAAGGCATGGCATACGTTAGTCTTATTAAAAACTGATATAACTCAGTGCATTGCATTTCGTTAGTTTTATTAAAAACTGATATAACTCAGTGCATTGCATTTTGTTAGTTTTATTAAAAACTGATATAACTTAAGGCATGGCATACGTTAGTCTTATTAGAAACTGATATAACTCAGTGCATTGCATTTCGTTAGTTTTATTAAAAACTGATATAACTCAGTGCATTGCATTTTGTTAGTTTTATTAAAAACTGATATAACTTAAGGCATGGCATACGGTGGTCTTATTAAAAACTGATATAACTCAGTGCATTGCATTTCGTTAGTTTTATTAAAAACTGATATAACTTAAAGCATTGCATATGGTTAGTTTTATTAAAAACTGATATAACTCAGTGCATTGCATTTTGTTAGTTTTATTAAAAACTGATATAACTCAGTGCATTGCATTTTGTTAGTTTTATTAAAAACTGATATAACTTAAGGCATGGCATACGTTAGTCTTATTAAAAACTGATATAACTCAGTGCATTGCATTTCGTTAATTTTATTAAAAACTGATATAACTCAGTGCATTGCATTTTGTTAGTTTTATTAAAAACTGATATAACTTAAGGCATGGCATACGGTGGTCTTATTAAAAACTGATATAACTCAGTGCATTGCATTTCGTTAGTTTTATTAAAAACTGATATAACTTAAAGCATTGCATATGGTTAGTTTTACTAAAAACTGATATAACTTAAGGCATGGCATACGTTAGTCTTATTAAAAACTGATATAACTCAGTGCATTGCATTTCGTTAGTTTTATTAAAAACTGATATAACTCAGTGCATTGCATTTTGTTAGTTTTATTAAAAACTGATATAACTTAAGGCATGGCATATGGTTAGTTTTATTAAAAACTGATATAACTTAAGGCATGGCATATGGTTAGTTTTATTAAAAACTGATATAACTTAAGGCATGGCATACGTTAGTCTTATTAAAAACTGATATAACTCAGTGCATTGCATTTCGTTAATTTTATTAAAAACTGATATAACTCAGTGCATTGCATTTTGTTAGTTTTATTAAAAACTGATATAACTTAAGGCATGGCATACGTTAGTCTTATTAAAAACTGATATAACTCAGTGCATTGCATTTCGTTAGTTTTATTAAAAACTGATATAACTCAGTGCATTGCATTTTGTTAGTTTTATTAAAAACTGATATAACTTAAGGCATGGCATACGTTAGTCTTATTAGAAACTGATATAACTCAGTGCATTGCATTTCGTTAGTTTTATTAAAAACTGATATAACTCAGTGCATTGCATTTTGTTAGTTTTATTAAAAACTGATATAACTTAAGGCATGGCATATGGCTAGTTTTATTAAAAACTGATATAACTTAAGGCATGGCATATGGTTAGTTTTATTAAAAACTGATATAACTTAAGGCATGGCATACGTTAGTCTTATTAAAAACTGATATAACTCAGTGCATTGCATTTCGTTAGTTTTATTAAAAACTGATATAACTCAGTGCATTGCATTTTGTTAGTTTTATTAAAAACTGATATAACTTAAGGCATGGCATACGTTAGTCTTATTAAAAACTGATATAACTCAGTGCATTGCATTTCGTTAGTTTTATTAAAAACTGATATAACTCAGTGCATTGCATTTTGTTAGTTTTATTAAAAACTGATATAACTTAAGGCATGGCATACGTTAGTCTTATTAAAAACTGATATAACTCAGTGCATTGCATTTCGTTAGTTTTATTAAAAACTGATATAACTCAGTGCATTGCATTTTGTTAGTTTTATTAAAAACTGATATAACTTAAGGCATGGCATACGTTAGTCTTATTAAAAACTGATATAACTCAGTGCATTGCATTTCGTTAGTTTTATTAAAAACTGATATAACTCAGTGCATTGCATTTTGTTAGTTTTATTAAAAACTGATATAACTTAAGGCATGGCATACGGTGGTCTTATTAAAAACTGATATAACTCAGTGCATTGCATTTCGTTAGTTTTATTAAAAACTGATATAACTCAGTGCATTGCATTTTGTTAGTTTTATTAAAAACTGATATAACTTAAGGCATGGCATACGTTAGTCTTATTAAAAACTGATATAACTCAGTGCATTGCATTTCGTTAGTTTTATTAAAAACTGATATAACTTAAGGCATGGCATATGGTTAGTTTTATTAAAAACTGATATAACTTAAGGCATGGCATACGTTAGTCTTATTAAAAACTGATATAACTCAGTGCATTGCATTTCGTTAGTTTTATTAAAAACTGATATAACTCAGTGCATTGCATTTTGTTAGTTTTATTAAAAACTGATATAACTTAAGGCATGGCATACGTTAGTCTTATTAAAAACTGATATAACTCAGTGCATTGCATTTCGTTAGTTTTATTAAAAACTGATATAACTCAGTGCATTGCATTTTGTTAGTTTTATTAAAAACTGATATAACTTAAGGCATGGCATACGTTAGTCTTATTAAAAACTGATATAACTCAGTGCATTGCATTTCGTTAGTTTTATTAAAAACTGATATAACTCAGTGCATTGCATTTTGTTAGTTTTATTAAAAACTGATATAACTTAAGGCATGGCATACGTTAGTCTTATTAAAAACTGATATAACTCAGTGCATTGCATTTCGTTAGTTTTATTAAAAACTGATATAACTCAGTGCATTGCATTTTGTTAGTTTTATTAAAAACTGATATAACTTAAGGCATGGCATACGTTAGTCTTATTAAAAACTGATATAACTCAGTGCATTGCATTTCGTTAGTTTTATTAAAAACTGATATAACTCAGTGCATTGCATTTTGTTAGTTTTATTAAAAACTGATATAACTTAAGGCATGGCATACGTTAGTCTTATTAAAAACTGATATAACTCAGTGCATTGCATTTCGTTAGTTTTATTAAAAACTGATATAACTCAGTGCATTGCATTTTGTTAGTTTTATTAAAAACTGATATAACTTAAGGCATGGCATATGGTTAGTTTTATTAAAAACTGATATAACTTAAAGCATTGCATATGGTTAGTTTTATTAAAAACTGATATAACTTAAGGCATGGCATACGTTAGTCTTATTAAAAACTGATATAACTCAGTGCATTGCATTTCGTTAGTTTTATTAAAAACTGATATAACTCAGTGCATTGCATTTTGTTAGTTTTATTAAAAACTGATATAACTTAAGGCATGGCATATGGTTAGTTTTATTAAAAACTGATATAACTTAAGGCATGGCATATGGTTAGTTTTATTAAAAACTGATATAACTTAAGGCATGGCATACGTTAGTCTTATTAAAAACTGATATAACTCAGTGCATTGCATTTCGTTAGTTTTATTAAAAACTGATATAACTCAGTGCATTGCATTTTGTTAGTTTTATTAAAAACTGATATAACTTAAGGCATGGCATACGTTAGTCTTATTAAAAACTGATATAACTCAGTGCATTGCATTTCGTTAGTTTTATTAAAAACTGATAAAACTCAGTGCATTGCATTTTGTTAGTTTTATTAAAAACTGATATAACTTAAGGCATGGCATACGTTAGTCTTATTAAAAACTGATATAACTCAGTGCATTGCATTTCGTTAGTTTTATTAAAAACTGATATAACTCAGTGCATTGCATTTTGTTAGTTTTATTAAAAACTGATATAACTTAAGGCATGGCATACGTTAGTCTTATTAAAAACTGATATAACTCAGTGCATTGCATTTCGTTAGTTTTATTAAAAACTGATATAACTCAGTGCATTGCATTTTGCTAGTTTTATTAAAAACTGATATAACTTAAAGCATGGCATACGTTAGTCTTATTAAAAACTGATATAACTCAGTGCATTGCATTTCGTTAGTTTTATTAAAAACTGATATAACTCAGTGCATTGCATTTTGTTAGTTTTATTAAAAAGTGATATAACTTAAGGCATGGCATACGTTAGTCTTATTAAAAACTGATATAACTCAGTGCATTGCATTTCGTTAGTTTTATTAAAAACTGATATAACTCAGTGCATTGCATTTTGTTAGTTTTATTAAAAACTGATATAACTTAAGGCATGGCATACGTTAGTCTTATTAAAAACTGATATAACTCAGTGCATTGCATTTCGTTAGTTTTATTAAAAACTGATATAACTCAGTGCATTGCATTTTGTTAGTTTTATTAAAAACTGATATAACTTAAGGCATGGCATACGTTAGTCTTATTAAAAACTGATATAACTCAGTGCATTGCATTTCGTTAGTTTTATTAAAAACTGATATAACTTAAGGCATGGCATATGGTTAGTTTTATTAAAAACTGATATAACTCAGTGCATTGCATTTCGTTAGTTTTATTAAAAACTGATATAACTCAGTGCATTGCATTTTGTTAGTTTTATTAAAAACTGATATAACTTAAGGCATGGCATACGTTAGTCTTATTAAAAACTGATATAACTCAGTGCATTGCATTTCGTTAGTTTTATTAAAAACTGATATAACTCAGTGCATTGCATTTTGTTAGTTTTATTAAAAACTGATATAACTTAAGGCATGGCATATGGTTAGTTTTATTAAAAACTGATATAACTCAGTGCATTGCATTTCGTTAGTTTTATTAAAAACTGATATAACTCAGTGCATTGCATTTTGTTAGTTTTATTAAAAACTGATATAACTTAAGGCATGGCATACGTTAGTCTTATTAAAAACTGATATAACTCAGTGCATTGCATTTCGTTAGTTTTATTAAAAACTGATATAACTCAGTGCATTGCATTTTGTTAGTTTTATTAAAAACTGATATAACTTAAGGCATGGCATACGTTAGTCTTATTAAAAACTGATATAACTCAGTGCATTGCATTTCGTTAGTTTTATTAAAAACTGATATAACTCAGTGCATTGCATTTTGTTAGTTTTATTAAAAACTGATATAACTTAAGGCATGGCATACGTTAGTCTTATTAAAAACTGATATAACTCAGTGCATTGCATTTCGTTAGTTTTATTAAAAACTGATATAACTCAGTGCATTGCATTTTGTTAGTTTTATTAAAAACTGATATAACTTAAGGCATGGCATATGGTTAGTTTTATTAAAAACTGATATAACTTAAAGCATTGCATATGGTTAGTTTTATTAAAAACTGATATAACTCAGTGCATTGCATTTTGTTAGTTTTATTAAAAACTGATATAACTTAAGGCATGGCATACGTTAGTCTTATTAAAAACTGATATAACTCAGTGCATTGCATTTCGTTAGTTTTTTTAAAAACTGATATAACTCAGTGCATTGCATTTTGTTAGTTTTATTAAAAACTGATATAACTTAAGGCATGGCAAATGGTTAGTTTTATTAAAAACTGATATAACTTAAAGCATTGCATATGGTTAGTTTTATTAAAAACTGATATAACTCAGTGCATTGCATTTTGTTAGTTTTATTAAAAACTGATATAACTTAAGGCATGGCATACGTTAGTCTTATTAAAAACTGATATAGCTCAGTGCATTGCATTTCGTTAGTTTTATTAAAAACTGATATAACTCAGTGCATTGCATTTTGTTAGTTTTATTAAAAACTGATATAACTTAAGGCATGTCATATGGTTAGTTTTATTAAAAACTGATATAACTTAAAGCATTGCATATGGTTAGTTTTATTAAAAACTGATATAACTCAGTGCATTGCATTTTGTTAGTTTTATTAAAAACTGATATAACTTAAGGCATGGCATACGTTAGTCTTATTAAAAACTGATATAACTCAGTGCATTGCATTTCGTTAGTTTTATTAAAAACTGATATAACTCAGTGCATTGCATTTTGTTAGTTTTATTAAAAACTGATATAACTTAAGGCATGGCATATGGTTAGTTTTATTAAAAACAGATATAACTTAAAGCATTGCATATGGTTAGTTTTATTAAAAACTGATATAACTCAGTGCATTGCATTTTGTTAGTTTTATTAAAAACTGATATAACTTAAGGCATGGCATACGTTAGTCTTATTAAAAACTGATATAACTCAGTGCATTGCATTTCGTTAGTTTTATTAAAAACTGATATAACTCAGTGCATTGCATTTTGTTAGTTTTATTAAAAACTGATATAACTTAAGGCATGGCATATGGTTAGTTTTATTAAAAACTGATATAACTTAAAGCATTGCATATGGTTAGTTTTATTAAAAACTGATATAACTCAGTGCATTGCATTTTGTTAGTTTTATTAAAAACTGATATAACTTAAGGCATGGCATACGTTAGTCTTATTAAAAACTGATATAACTCAGTGCATTGCATTTCGTTAGTTTTATTAAAAACTGATATAACTCAGTGCATTGCATTTTGTTAGTTTTATTAAAAACTGATATAACTTAAGGCATGGCATATGGTTAGTTTTATTAAAAATTGATATAACTTAAAGCATTGCATATGGTTAGTTTTATTAAAAACTGATATAACTCAGTGCATTGCATTTTGTTAGTTTTATTAAAAACTGATATAACTTAAGGCATGGCATACGTTAGTCTTATTAAAAACTGATATAACTCAGTGCATTGCATTTCGTTAGTTTTATTAAAAACTGATATAACTCAGTGCATTGCATTTTGTTAGTTTTATTAAAAACTGATATAACTTAAGCCATGGCATACGTTAGTCTTATTAAAAACTGATATAACTCAGTGCATTGCATTTTGTTAATTTTATTAAAAACTGATATAACTTAAGGCATGGCATATGGTTAGTTTTATTAAAAACTGATATAACTTAAAGCATTGCATATGGTTAGTTTTATTAAAAACTGATATAACTCAGTGCATTGCATTTTGTTAGTTTTATTAAAAACTGATATAACTTAAGGCATGGCATATGGTTAGTTTTATTAAAAACTGATATAACTTAAAGCATTGCATATGGTTAGTTTTATTAAAAACTGATATAACTCAGTGCATTGCATTTTGTTAGTTTTATTAAAAACTGATATAACTTAAGGCATGGCATACGTTAGTCTTATTAAAAACTGATATAACTCAGTGCATTGCATTTTGTTAGTTTTATTAAAAACTGATATAACTTAAAGCATTGCATATGGTTAGTTTTATTAAAAACTGATATAACTTAAAGCATTGCATATGGTTAGTTTTATTAAAAACTGATATAACTCAGTGCATTGCATTTTGTTAGTTTTATTAAAAACTGATATAACTTAAAGTATTGCATATGGTTAGTTTTTTTAAAAACTGATATAACTTAAAGCATTGCATACGGTTAGTTTTATTAAAAACTGATATAACTCAGTGCATTGCATTTTGTTAGTTTTATTAAAAACTGATATAACTTAAAGCATTGCATATGGTTAGTTTTATTAAAAACTGATATAACTTAAAGCATTGCATATGGTTAGTTTTATTAAAAACTGATATAACTCAGTGCATTGCATTTTGTTAGTTTTATTAAAAACTGATATAACTTAAAGCATTGCATATGGTTAGTTTTATTAAAAACTGATATAACTTAAAGCATTGCATATGGTTAGTTTTATTAAAAACTGATATAACTCAGTGCATTGCATTTTGTTAGTTTTATTAAAAACTGATATAACTTAAGGCATGGCATACGTTAGTCTTATTAAAAACTGATATAACTCAGTGCATTGCATTTTGTTAGTTTTATTAAAAACTGATATAACTTAAAGCATTGCATATGGTTAGTTTTATTAAAAACTGATATAACTTAAAGCATTGCATATGGTTAGTTTTTTTAAAAACTGATATAACTTAAAGCATTGCATATGGTTAGTTTTATTAAAAACTGATATAACTCAGTGCATTGCATTTTGTTAGTTTTATTAAAAACTGATATAACTTAAAGCATTGCATATGGTTAGTTTTATTAAAAACTGATATAACTTAAAGCATTGCATATGGTTAGTTTTATTAAAAACTGATATAACTCAGTGCATTGCATTTTGTTAGTTTTATTAAAAACTGATATAACTTAAAGCATTGCATATGGTTAGTTTTATTAAAAACTGATATAACTTAAAGCATTGCATATGGTTAGTTTTATTAAAAACTGATATAACTCAGTGCATTGCATTTTGTTAGTTTTATTAAAAACTGATATAACTTAAGGCATGGCATACGTTAGTCTTATTAAAAACTGATATAACTCAGTGCATTGCATTTTGTTAGTTTTATTAAAAACTGATATAACTTAAAGCATTGCATATGGTTAGTTTTATTAAAAACTGATATAACTTAAAGCATTGCATATGGTTAGTTTTATTAAAAACTGATATAACTCAGTGCATTGCATTTTGTTAGTTTTATTAAAAACTGATATAACTTAAGGCATGGCATACGTTAGTCTTATTAAAAACTGATATAACTCAGTGCATTGCATTTTGTTAGTTTTATTAAAAACTGATATAACTTGAAGCATTGCATATGGTTAGTTTTATTAAAAACTGATATAACTTAAAGCATTGCATATGGTTAGTTTTTTTAAAAACTGATATAACTCAGTGCATTGCATTTTGTTAGTTTTATTAAAAACTGATATAACTTAAGGCATGGCATACGTTAGTCTTATTAAAAACTGATATAACTCAGTGCATTGCATTTTGTTAGTTTTATTAAAAACTGATATAACTTAAAGCATTGCATATGGTTAGTTTTATTAAAAACTGATATAACTTAAAGCATTGCATATGGTTAGTTTTATTAAAAACTGATATAACTCAGTGCATTGCATTTTGTTAGTTTTATTAAAAACTGATATAACTTAAGGCATGGCATACGTTAGTCTTATTAAAAACTGATATAACTCAGTGCATTGTATTTTGTTAGTTTTATTAAAAACTGATATAACTTAAAGCATTGCATATGGTTAGTTTTTTAAAAACTGATATAACTCAGTGCATTGCATTTTGTTAGTTTTATTAAAAACTGATATAACTTAAGGCATGGCATACGTTAGTCTTATTAAAAACTGATATAACTCAGTGCATTGCATTTTGTTAGTTTTATTAAAAACTGATATAACTTAAAGCATTGCATATGGTTAGTTTTATTAAAAACTGATATAACTTAAAGCATTGCATATGGTTAGTTTTATTAAAAACTGATATAACTCAGTGCATTGCATTTTGTTAGTTTTATTAAAAACTGATATAACTTAAGGCATGGCATACGTTAGTCTTATTAAAAACTGATATAACTCAGTGCATTGCATTTTGTTAGTTTTATTAAAAACTGATATAACTTAAAGCATTGCATATGGTTAGTTTTATTAAAAACTGATATAACTTAAAGCATTGCATATGGTTAGTTTTATTAAAAACTGATATAACTCAGTGCATTGCATTTTGTTAGTTTTATTAAAAACTGATATAACTTAAGGCATGGCATACGTTAGTCTTATTAAAAACTGATATAACTCAGTGCATTGCATTTTGTTAGTTTTATTAAAAACTGATATAACTTAAAGCATTGCATATGGTTAGTTTTATTAAAAACTGATATAACTTAAAGCATTGCATATGGTTAGTTTTATTAAAAACTGATATAACTCAGTGCATTGCATTTTGTTAGTTTTATTAAAAACTGATATAACTTAAGGCATGGCATACGTTAGTCTTATTAAAAACTGATATAACTCAGTGCATTGCATTTTGTTAGTTTTATTAAAAACTGATATAACTTAAAGCATTGCATATGGTTAGTTTTATTAAAAACTGATATAACTTAAAGCATTGCATATGGTTAGTTTTATTAAAAACTGATATAACTCAGTGCCTTGCATTTTGTTAGTTTTATTAAAAACTGATATAACTTAAGGCATGGCATACGTTAGTCTTATTAAAAACTGATATAACTCAGTGCATTGCATTTTGTTAGTTTTATTAAAAACTGATATAACTTAAGGCATGGCATACGTTAGTCTTATTAAAAACTGATATAACTCAGTGCATTGCATTTTGTTAGTTTTATTAAAAACTGATAAAACTTAAAGCATTGCATATGGTTAGTTTTATTAAAAACTGATATAACTTAAAGCATTGCATATGGTTAGTTTTATTAAAAACTGATATAACTCAGTGCATTGCATTTTGTTAGTTTTATTAAAAACTGATATAACTTAAGGCATGGCATACGTTAGTCTTATTAAAAACTGATATAACTCAGTGCATTGCATTTTGTTAGTTTTATTAAAAACTGATATAACTTAAAGCATTGCATATGGTTAGTTTTATTAAAAACTGATATAACTTAAAGCATTGCATATGGTTAGTTTTATTAAAAACTGATATAACTTAAAGCATTGCATATGGTTAGTTTTATTAAAAACTGATATAACTCAGTGCATTGCATTTTGTTAGTTTTATTAAAAACTGATATAACTTAAGGCATGGCATACGTTAGTCTTATTAAAAACTGATATAACTCAGTGCATTGCATTTTGTTAGTTTTATTAAAAACTGATATAACTTAAAGCATTGCATATGGTTAGTTTTATTAAAAACTGATATAACTTAAAGCATTGCATATGGTTAGTTTTATTAAAAACTGATATAACTCAGTGCATTGCATTTTGTTAGTTTTATTAAAAACTGATATAACTTAAGGCATGGCATACGTTAGTCTTATTAAAAACTGATATAACTCAGTGCATTGCATTTTGTTAGTTTTATTAAAAACTGATATAACTTAAAGCATTGCATATGGTTAGTTTTATTAAAAACTGATATAACTTAAAGCATTGCATATGGTTAGTTTTATTAAAAACTGATATAACTCAGTGCATTGCATTTTGTTAGTTTTATTAAAAACTGATATAACTTAAGGCATGGCATACGTTAGTCTTATTAAAAACTGATATAACTCAGTGCATTGCATTTTGTTAGTTTTATTAAAAACTGATATAACTTAAAGCATTGCATATGGTTAGTTTTATTAAAAACTGATATAACTTAAAGCATTGCATATGGTTAGTTTTATTAAAAACTGATATAACTCAGTGCATTGCATTTTGTTAGTTTTATTAAAAACTGATATAACTTAAGGCATGGCATACGTTAGTCTTATTAAAAACTGATATAACTCAGTGCATTGCATTTTGTTAGTTTTATTAAAAACTGATATAACTTAAAGCATTGCATATGGTTAGTTTTATTAAAAACTGATATAACTTAAAGCATTGCATATGGTTAGTTTTTTTAAAAACTGATATAACTCAGTGCATTGCATTTTGTTAGTTTTATTAAAAACTGATATAACTTAAAGCATTGCATATGGTTAGTTTTATTAAAAACTGATATAACTTAAAGCATTGCATATGGTAAGTTTTATTAAAAACTGATATAACTCAGTGCATTGCATTTTGTTAGTTTTATTAAAAACTGATATAACTTAAAGCATTGCATATGGTTAGTTTTATTAAAAACTGATATAACTTAAAGCATTGCATATGGTTAGTTTTATTAAAAACTGATATAACTCAGTGCATTGCATTTTGTTAGTTTTATTAAAAACTGATATAACTTAAAGCATTGCATATGGTTAGTTTTATTAAAAACTGATATAACTTAAAGCATTGCATATGGTTAGTTTTATTAAAAACTGATATAACTCAGTGCATTGCATTTTGTTAGTTTTATTAAAAACTGATATAACTTAAGGCATGGCATACGTTAGTCTTATTAAAAACTGATATAACTCAGTGCATTGCATTTTGTTAGTTTTATTAAAAACTGATATAACTTAAAGCATTGCATATGGTTAGTTTTATTAAAAACTGATATAACTTAAAGCATTGCATATGGTTAGTTTTATTAAAAACTGATATAACTCAGTGCATTGCATTTTGTTAGTTTTATTAAAAACTGATATAACTTAAAGCATTGCATATGGTTAGTTTTATTAAAAACTGATATAACTTAAAGCATTGCATATGGTTAGTTTTATTAAAAACTGATATAACTCAGTGCATTGCATTTTGTTAGTTTTATTAAAAACTGATATAACTTAAGGCATGGCATACGTTAGTCTTATTAAAAACTGATATAACTCAGTGCATTGCATTTCGTTAGTTTTATTAAAAACTGATATAACTCAGTGCATTGCATTTTGTTAGTTTTATTAAAAACTGATATAACTTAAGGCATGGCATATGGTTAGTTTTATTAAAAACTGATATAACTTAAAGCATTGCATATGGTTAGTTTTATTAAAAACTGATATAACTCAGTGCATTGCATTTTGTTAGTTTTATTAAAAACTGATATAACTTAAGGCATGGCATATGGTTAGTTTTATTAAAAACTGATATAACTTAAAGCATTGCATATGGTTAGTTTTATTAAAAACTGATATAACTCAGTGCATTGCATTTTGTTAGTTTTATTAAAAACTGATATAACTTAAGGCATGGCATACGTTAGTCTTATTAAAAACTGATATAACTCAGTGCATTGCATTTCGTTAGTTTTATTAAAAACTGATATAACTCAGTGCATTGCATTTTGTTAGTTTTATTAAAAACTGATATAACTTAAGGCATGGCATATGGTTAGTTTTATTAAAAACTGATATAACTTAAAGCATTGCATATGGTTAGTTTTATTAAAAACTGATATAACTCAGTGCATTGCATTTTGTTAGTTTTATTAAAAACTGATATAACTTAAGGCATGGCATACGTTAGTCTTATTAAAAACTGATATAACTCAGTGCATTGCATTTCGTTAGTTTTATTAAAAACTGATATAACTCAGTGCATTGCATTTTGTTAGTTTTATTAAAAACTGATATAACTTAAGGCATGGCATATGGTTAGTTTTATTAAAAACTGATATAACTTAAAGCATTGCATATGGTTAGTTTTATTAAAAACTGATATAACTCAGTGCATTGCATTTTGTTAGTTTTATTAAAAACTGATATAACTTAAGGCATGGCATACGTTAGTCTTATTAAAAACTGATATAACTCAGTGCATTGCATTTCGTTAGTTTTATTAAAAACTGATATAACTTAAGGCATGGCATATGGTTAGTTTTATTAAAAACTGATATAACTTAAAGCATTGCATATGGTTAGTTTTATTAAAAACTGATATAACTCAGTGCATTGCATTTTGTTAGTTTTATTAAAAACTGATATAACTTAAGGCATGGCATACGTTAGTCTTATTAAAAACTGATATAACTTAAAGCATTGCATATGGTTAGTTTTATTAAAAACTGATATAACTCAGTGCATTGCATTTTGTTATTTTTATTAAAAACTGATATAACTTAAGGCATGGCATACGTTAGTCTTATTAAAAACTGATATAACTTAAAGCATTGCATATGGTTAGTTTTATTAAAAACTGATATAACTCAGTGCATTGCATTTTGTTAGTTTTATTAAAAACTGATATAACTTAAGGCATGGCATACGTTAGTCTTATTAAAAACTGATATAACTTAAAGCATTGCATATGGTTAGTTTTATTAAAAACTGATATAACTCAGTGCATTGCATATGGTTAGTTTTATTAAAAACTGATATAACTCAGTGCATTGCATTTTGTTAGTTTTATTAAAAACTGATATAACTTAAGGCATGGCATATGGTTAGTTTTATTAAAAACTGATATAACTTAAAGCATTGCATATGGTTAGTTTTATTAAAAACTGATATAACTCAGTGCATTGCATTTTGTTAGTTTTATTAAAAACTGATATAAATTAAGGCATGGCATACGTTAGTCTTATTAAAAACTGATATAACTCAGTGCATTGCATTTCGTTAGTTTTATTAAAAACTGATATAACTCAGTGCATTGCATTTTGTTAGTTTTACTAAAAACTGATATAACTTAAGGCATGGCATATGGTTAGTTTTATTAAAAACTGATATAACTTAAAGCATTGCATATGGTTAGTTTTATTAAAAACTGATATAACTCAGTGCATTGCATTTTGTTAGTTTTATTAAAAACTGATATAACTTAAGGCATGGCATACGTTAGTCTTATTAAAAACTGATATAACTCAGTGCATTGCATTTCGTTAGTTTTATTAAAAACTGATATAACTTAAGGCATGGCATATGGTTAGTTTTATTAAAAACTGATATAACTTAAAGCATTGCATATGGTTAGTTTTATTAAAAACTGATATAACTCAGTGCATTGCATTTTGTTAGTTTTATTAAAAACTGATATAACTTAAGGCATGGCATACGTTAGTCTTATTAAAAACTGATATAACTCAGTGCATTGCATTTTGTTAGTTTTATTAAAAACTGATATAACTTAAGGCATGGCATATGGTTAGTTTTATTAAAAACTGATATAACTTAAAGCATTGCATATGGTTAGTTTTATTAAAAACTGATATAACTCAGTGCATTGCATTTTGTTAGTTTTATTAAAAACTGATATAACTTAAGGCATGGCATACGTTAGTCTTATTAAAAACTGATATAACTCAGTGCATTGCATTTCGTTAGTTTTATTAAAAACTGATATAACTTAAGGCATGGCATATGGTTAGTTTTATTAAAAACTGATATAACTTAAAGCATTGCATATGGTTAGTTTTATTAAAAACTGATATAACTCAGTGCATTGCATTTTGTTAGTTTTATTAAAAACTGATATAACTTAAGGCATGGCATACGTTAGTCTTATTAAAAACTGATATAACTTAAAGCATTGCATATGGTTAGTTTTATTAAAAACTGATATAACTCAGTGCATTGCATTTTGTTAGTTTTATTAAAAACTGATATAACTTAAGGCATGGCATACGTTAGTCTTATTAAAAACTGATATAACTCAGTGCATTGCATTTCGTTAGTTTTATTAAAAACTGATATAACTTATGGCATGGCATATGGTTAGTTTTATTAAAAACTGATATAACTTAAAGCATTGCATATGGTTAGTTTTATTAAAAACTGATATAACTCAGTGCATTGCATTTTGTTAGTTTTATTAAAAACTGATATAACTTAAGGCATGGCATACGTTAGTCTTATTAAAAACTGATATAACTTAAAGCATTGCATATGGTTAGTTTTATTAAAAACTGATATAACTCAGTGCATTGCATTTTGTTAGTTTTATTAAAAACTGATATAACTTAAGGCATGGCATACGTTAGTCTTATTAAAAACTGATATAACTTAAAGCATTGCATATGGTTAGTTTTATTAAAAACTGATATAACTTAAGGCATGGCATACGTTAGTCTTATTAAAAACTGATATAACTCAGTGCATTGCATTTTGTTAGTTTTATTAAAAACTGATATAACTTAAGGCATGGCATACGTTAGTCTTATTAAAAACTGATATAACTCAGTGCATTGCATTTCGTTAGTTTTATTAAAAACTGATATAACTTAAGGCATGGCATATGGTTAGTTTTATTAAAAACTGATATAACTTAAAGCATTGCATATGGTTAGTTTTATTAAAAACTGATATAACTCAGTGCATTGCATTTTGTTAGTTTTATTAAAAACTGATATAACTTAAGGCATGGCATACGTTAGTCTTATTAAAAACTGATATAACTTAAAGCATTGCATATGGTTAGTTTTATTAAAAACTGATATAACTCAGTGCATTGCATTTTGTTAGTTTTATTAAAAACTGATATAACTTAAGGCATGGCATACGTTAGTCTTATTAAAAACTGATATAACTTAAAGCATTGCATATGGTTAGTTTTATTAAAAACTGATATAACTTAAGGCATGGCATATGGTTAGTTTTATTAAAAACTGATATAACTTAAAGCATTGCATATGGTTAGTTTTATTAAAAACTGATATAACTCAGTGCATTGCATTTTGTTAGTTTTATTAAAAACTGATATAACTTAAGGCATGGCATACGTTAGTCTTATTAAAAACTGATATAACTCAGTGCATTGCATTTCGTTAGTTTTATTAAAAACTGATATAACTCAGTGCATTGCATTTTGTTAGTTTTATTAAAAACTGATATAACTTAAGGCATGGCATACGTTAGTCTTATTAAAAACTGATATAACTCAGTGCATTGCATTTCGTTAGTTTTATTAAAAACTGATATAACTTAAGGCATGGCATATGGTTAGTTTTATTAAAAACTGATATAACTTAAAGCATTGCATATGGTTAGTTTTATTAAAAACTGATATAACTCAGTGCATTGCATTTTGTTAGTTTTATTAAAAACTGATATAACTTAAGGCATGGCATACGTTAGTCTTATTAAAAACTGATATAACTTAAAGCATTGCATATGGTTAGTTTTATTAAAAACTGATATAACTTAAGGCATGGCATATGGTTAGTTTTATTAAAAACTGATATAACTTAAAGCATTGCATATGGTTAGTTTTATTAAAAACTGATATAACTCAGTGCATTGCATTTTGTTAGTTTTATTAAAAACTGATATAACTTAAGGCATGGCATACGTTAGTCTTATTAAAAACTGATATAACTCAGTGCATTGCATTTCGTTAGTTTTATTAAAAACTGATATAACTCAGTGCATTGCATTTTGTTAGTTTTATTAAAAACTGATATAACTTAAGGCATGGCATACGTTAGTTTTATTAAAAACTGATATAACTTAAAGCATTGCATATGGTTAGTTTTATTAAAAACTGATATAACTCAGTGCATTGCATTTTGTTAGTTTTATTAAAAACTGATATAACTTAAGGCATGGCATACGTTAGTCTTATTAAAAACTGATATAACTCAGTGCATTGCATTTCGTTAGTTTTATTAAAAACTGATATAACTTAAGGCATGGCATATGGTTAGTTTTATTAAAAACTGATATAACTTAAAGCATTGCATATGGTTAGTTTTATTAAAAACTGATATAACTCAGTGCATTGCATTTCGTTAGTTTTATTAAAAACTGATATAACTTAAGGCATGGCATACGTTAGTCTTATTAAAAACTGATATAACTTAAAGCATTGCATATGGTTAGTTTTATTAAAAACTGATATAACTCAGTGCATTGCATTTTGTTAGTTTTATTAAAAACTGATATAACTTAAGGCATGGCATACGTTAGTCTTATTAAAAACTGATATAACTTAAAGCATTGCATATGGTTAGTTTTATTAAAAACTGATATAACTCAGTGCATTGCATTTTGTTAGTTTTATTAAAAACTGATATAACTTAAGGCATGGCATACGTTAGTCTTATTAAAAACTGATATAACTTAAAGCATTGCATATGGTTAGTTTTATTAAAAACTGATATAACTCAGTGCATTGCATATGGTTAGTTTTATTAAAAACTGATATAACTCAGTGCATTGCATTTTGTTAGTTTTATTAAAAACTGATATAACTTAAGGCATGGCATATGGTTAGTTTTATTAAAAACTGATATAACTTAAAGCATTGCATATGGTTAGTTTTATTAAAAACTGATATAACTCAGTGCATTGCATTTTGTTAGTTTTATTAAAAACTGATATAACTTAAGGCATGGCATACGTTAGTCTTATTAAAAACTGATATAACTCAGTGCATTGCATTTCGTTAGTTTTATTAAAAACTGATATAACTTAAGGCATGGCATATGGTTAGTTTTATTAAAAACTGATATAACTTAAAGCATTGCATATGGTTAGTTTTATTAAAAACTGATATAACTCAGTGCATTGCATTTTGTTAGTTTTATTAAAAACTGATATAACTTAAGGCATGGCATATGGTTAGTTTTATTAAAAACTGATATAACTTAAAGCATTGCATATGGTTAGTTTTATTAAAAACTGATATAACTCAGTGCATTGCATTTTGTTAGTTTTATTAAAAACTGATATAACTTAAGGCATGGCATACGTTAGTCTTATTAAAAACTGATATAACTCAGTGCATTGCATTTCGTTAGTTTTATTAAAAACTGATATAACTTAAGGCATGGCATATGGTTAGTTTTATTAAAAACTGATATAACTTAAAGCATTGCATATGGTTAGTTTTATTAAAAACTGATATAACTCAGTGCATTGCATTTTGTTAGTTTTATTAAAAACTGATATAACTTAAGGCATGGCATACGTTAGTCTTATTAAAAACTGATATAACTTAAAGCATTGCATATGGTTAGTTTTATTAAAAACTGATATAACTCAGTGCATTGCATTTTGTTAGTTTTATTAAAAACTGATATAACTTAAGGCATGGCATATGGTTAGTTTTATTAAAAACTGATATAACTTAAAGCATTGCATATGGTTAGTTTTATTAAAAACTGATATAACTCAGTGCATTGCATTTTGTTAGTTTTATTAAAAACTGATATAACTTAAGGCATGGCATACGTTAGTCTTATTAAAAACTGATATAACTCAGTGCATTGCATTTCGTTAGTTTTATTAAAAACTGATATAACTTAAGGCATGGCATATGGTTAGTTTTATTAAAAACTGATATAACTTAAAGCATTGCATATGGTTAGTTTTATTAAAAACTGATATAACTCAGTGCATTGCATTTTGTTAGTTTTATTAAAAACTGATATAACTTAAGGCATGGCATACGTTAGTCTTATTAAAAACTGATATAACTCAGTGCATTGCATTTTGTTAGTTTTATTAAAAACTGATATAACTTAAGGCATGGCATATGGTTAGTTTTATTAAAAACTGATATAACTTAAAGCATTGCATATGGTTAGTTTTATTAAAAACTGATATAACTCAGTGCATTGCATTTTGTTAGTTTTATTAAAAACTGATATAACTTAAGGCATGACATACGTTAGTCTTATTAAAAACTGATATAACTCAGTGCATTGCATTTCGTTAGTTTTATTAAAAACTGATATAACTTAAGGCATGGCATATGGTTAGTTTTATTAAAAACTGATATAACTTAAAGCATTGCATATGGTTAGTTTTATTAAAAACTGATATAACTCAGTGCATTGCATTTTGTTAGTTTTATTAAAAACTGATATAACTTAAGGCATGGCATACGTTAGTCTTATTAAAAACTGATATAACTTAAAGCATTGCATATGGTTAGTTTTATTAAAAACTGATATAACTCAGTGCATTGCATTTTGTTAGTTTTATTAAAAACTGATATAACTTAAGGCATATCATACGTTAGTCTTATTAAAAACTGATATAACTTAAAGCATTGCATATGGTTAGTTTTATTAAAAACTGATATAACTCAGTGCATTGCATTTTGTTAGTTTTATTAAAAACTGATATAACTTAAGGCATGGCATACGTTAGTCTTATTAAAAACTGATATAACTTAAAGCATTGCATATGGTTAGTTTTATTAAAAACTGATATAACTCAGTGCATTGCATATGGTTAGTTTTATTAAAAACTGATATAACTCAGTGCATTGCATTTTGTCAGTTTTATTAAAAACTGATATAACTTAAGGCATGGCATATGGTTAGTTTTATTAAAAACTGATATAACTTAAAGCATTGCATATGGTTAGTTTTATTAAAAACTGATATAACTCAGTGCATTGCATTTTGTTAGTTTTATTAAAAACTGATATAACTTAAGGCATGGCATACGTTAGTCTTATTAAAAACTGATATAACTCAGTGCATTGCATTTCGTTAGTTTTATTAAAAACTGATATAACTCAGTGCATTGCATTTTGTTAGTTTTATTAAAAACTGATATAACTTAAGGCATGGCATATGGTTAGTTTTATTAAAAACTGATATAACTTAAAGCATTGCATATGGTTAGTTTTATTAAAAACTGATATAACTCAGTGCATTGCTATTTGTTAGTTTTATTAAAAACTGATATAACTTAAGGCATGGCAAACGTTAGTCTTATTAAAAACTGATATAACTCAGTGCATTGCATTTCGTTAGTTTTATTAAAAACTGATATAACTCAGTGCATTGCATTTTGTTAGTTTTATTAAAAACTGATATAACTTAAGGCATGGCATATGGTTAGTTTTATTAAAAACTGATATAACTTAAAGCATTGCATATGGTTAGTTTTATTAAAAACTGATATAACTCAGTGCATTGCATTTCGTTAGTTTTATTAAAAACTGATATAACTCAGTGCATTGCATTTTGTTAGTTTTATTAAAAACTGATATAACTTAAGGCATGGCATATGGTTAGTTTTATTAAAAACTGATATAACTTAAAGCATTGCATATGGTTAGTTTTATTAAAAACTGATATAACTCAGTGCATTGCATTTTGTTAGTTTTATTAAAAACTGATATAACTTAAGGCATGGCATACGTTAGTCTTATTAAAAACTGATATAACTCAGTGCATTGCATTTCGTTAGTTTCATTAAAAACTGATATAACTTAAGGCATGGCATACGTTAGTCTTATTAAAAACTGATATAACTCAGTGCATTGCATTTCGTTAGTTTTATTAAAAACTGATATAACTCAGTGCATTGCATTTTGTTAGTTTTATTAAAAACTGATATAACTTAAGGCATGGCATACGTTAGTCTTATTAAAAACTGATATAACTCAGTGCATTGCATTTCGTTAGTTTCATTAAAAACTGATATAACTTAAGGCATGGCATATGGTTAGTTTTATTAAAAACTGATATAACTTAAAGCATTGCATATGGTTAGTTTTATTAAAAACTGATATAACTCAGTGCATTGCATTTTGTTAGTTTTATTAAAAACTGATATAACTTAAGGCATGGCATATGGTTAGTTTTATTAAAAACTGATATAACTTAAAGCATTGCATATGGTTAGTTTTATTAAAAACTGATATAACTCAGTGCATTGCATTTTGTTAGTTTTATTAAAAACTGATATAACTCAGTGCATTGCATTTCGTTAGTTTCATTAAAAACTGATATAACTTAAGGCATGGCATACGTTAGTCTTATTAAAAACTGATATAACTCAGTGCATTGCATTTCGTTAGTTTTATTAAAAACTGATATAACTCAGTGCATTGCATTTTGTTAGTTTTATTAAAAACTGATATAACTTAAGGCATGGCATACGTTAGTCTTATTAAAAACTGATATAACTCAGTGCATTGCATTTCGTTAGTTTTATTAAAAACTGATATAACTCAGTGCATTGCATTTTGTTAGTTTTATTAAAAACTGATATAACTTAAGGCATGGCATACGTTAGTCTTATTAAAAACTGATATAACTCAGTGCATTGCATTTCGTTAGTTTTATTAAAAACTGATATAACTCAGTGCATTGCATTTCGTTAGTTTTATTAAAAACTGATATAACTCAGTGCATTGCATTTTGTTAGTTTTATTAAAAACTGATATAACTTAAGGCATGGCATACGTTAGTCTTATTAAAAACTGATATAACTCAGTGCATTGCATTTCGTTAGTTTTATTAAAAACTGATATAACTCAGTGCATTGCATTTTGTTAGTTTTATTAAAAACTGATATAACTTAAGGCATGGCATACGTTAGTCTTATTAAAAACTGATATAACTCAGTGCATTGCATTTCGTTAGTTTCATTAAAAACTGATATAACTTAAGGCATGGCATACGTTAGTCTTATTAAAAACTGATATAACTCAGTGCATTGCATTTCGTTAGTCTTATTAAAAACTGATATAACTCAGTGCATTGCATTTCGTTAGTTTTATTAAAAACTGATATAACTCAGTGCATTGCATTTTGTTAGTTTCATTAAAAACTGATATAACTTAAGGCATGGCATACGTTAGTCTTATTAAAAACTGATATAACTCAGTGCATTGCATTTCGTTAGTTTCATTAAAAACTGATATAACTTAAGGCATGGCATACGTTAGTCTTATTAAAAACTGATATAACTCAGTGCATTGCATTTCGTTAGTTTTATTAAAAACTGATATAACTCAGTGCATTGCATTTCGTTAGTTTCATTAAAAACTGATATAACTTAAGGCATGGCATACGTTAGTCTTATTAAAAACTGATATAACTCAGTGCATTGCATTTCGTTAGTTTCATTAAAAACTGATATAACTTAAGGCATGGCATACGTTAGTCTTATTAAAAACTGATATAACTCAGTGCATTGCATTTCGTTAGTTTTATTAAAAACTGATATAACTCAGTGCATTGCATTTTGTTAGTTTTATTAAAAACTGATATAACTTAAGGCATGGCATATGGTTAGTTTTATTAAAAACTGATATAACTCAGTGCATTGCATTTTGTTAGTTTTATTAAAAACTGATATAACTTAAGGCATGGCATACGTTAGTCTTATTAAAAACTGATATAACTCAGTGCATTGCATTTTGTTAGTTTTATTAAAAACTGATATAACTTAAGGCATGGCATACGTTAGTCTTATTAAAAACTGATATAACT
This sequence comes from Ceratitis rosa, assembly GCA_037013455.1. Taxonomy (NCBI): domain Eukaryota; kingdom Metazoa; phylum Arthropoda; class Insecta; order Diptera; family Tephritidae; genus Ceratitis; species Ceratitis rosa. Next base: position 77,691 of record JAWMAG010000179.1, on the reverse strand, counting down.
CAGTGCATTGCATTTCGTTAGTTTTATTAAAAACTGATATAACTCAGTGCATTGCATTTTGTTAGTTTTATTAAAAACTGATATAACTTAAGGCATGGCATATGGTTAGTTTTATTAAAAACTGATATAACTTAAAGCATTGCATATGGTTAGTTTTTTTAAAAACTGATATAACTCAGTGCATTGCATTTCGTTAGTTTTATTAAAAACTGATATAACTCAGTGCATTGCATTTTGTTAGTTTTATTAAAAACTGATATAACTTAAGGCATGGCATATGGTTAGTTTTATTAAAAACTGATATAACTTAAAGCATTGCATATGGTTAGTTTTATTAAAAACTGATATAACTCAGTGCATTGCATTTTGTTAGTTTTATTAAAAACTGATATAACTTAAGGCATGGCATACGTTAGTCTTATTAAAAACTGATATAACTCAGTGCATTGCATTTCGTTAGTTTTATTAAAAACTGATATAACTCAGTGCATTGCATTTTGTTAGTTTTATTAAAAACTGATATAACTTAAGGCATGGCATACGTTAGTCTTATTAAAAACTGATATAACTCAGTGCATTGCATTTCGTTAGTTTTATTAAAAACTGATATAACTCAGTGCATTGCATTTTGTTAGTTTTATTAAAAACTGATATAACTTAAGGCATGGCATATGGTTAGTTTTATTAAAAACTGATATAACTTAAAGCATTGCATATGGTTAGTTTTATTAAAAACTTATATAACTCAGTGCATTGCATTTTGTTAGTTTTATTAAAAACTGATATAACTTAAGGCATGGCATACGTTAGTCTTATTAAAAACTGATATAACTCAGTGCATTGCATTTCGTTAGTTTTATTAAAAACTGATATAACTCAGTGCATTGCATTTTGTTAGTTTTATTAAAAACTGATATAACTTAAGGCATGGCATATGGTTAGTTTTATTAAAAACTGATATAACTCAGTGCATTGCATTTCGTTAGTTTTATTAAAAACGGATATAACTCAGTGCATTGCATTTTGTTAGTTTTATTAAAAACTGATATAACTCAGTGCATTGCATTTCGTTAGTTTTATTAAAAACTGCTATAACTCAGTGCATTGCATTTCGTTAGTTTTATTAAAAACTGATATAACTTAAGGCATGGCATATGGTTAGTTTTATTAAAAACTGATATAACTTAAGGCATGGCATACGTTAGTTTTATTAAAAACTGATATAACTCAGTGCATTGCATTTCGTTAGTTTTATTAAAAACTGATATAACTCAGTGCATTGCATTTCGTTAGTTTTATTAAAAACTGATACAACTTAAGGCATGGCATATGGTTAGTATTATTAAAAACTGATATAACTCAGTGCATTGCATTTTGCTAGTTTTATTAAAAACTGATATAACTCAGTGCATTGCATTTTGTTAGTTTTATTAAAAACTGATACAACTTAAGGCATGGCATATGGTTAGTATTATTAAAAACTGATATAACTCAGTGCATTGCATTTTGCTAGTTTTATTAAAAACTGATATAACTCAGTGCATTGCATGTGGTTAGTTTTATTAAAAACTGATATAACTTAAAGCATTGCATATGGTTAGTTTTATTAAAAACTGATATAACTCAGTGCATTGCATTTCGTTAGTTTTATTAAAAACTGATATAAGTCAGTGCATTGCATTTCGTTAGTTTTATTAAAAACTGATATAACTTAAGGCATGGCATATGGTTAGTTTTATTAAAAACTGATATAACTCAGTGCATTGCATTTCGTTAGTTTTATTAAAAACGGATATAACTCAGTGCATTGCATTTTGTTAGTTTTATTAAAAACTGATATAACTCAGTGCATTGCATTTCGTTAGTTTTATTAAAAACTGCTATAACTCAGTGCATTGCATTTCGTTAGTTTTATTAAAAACTGATATAACTTAAGGCATGGCATATGGTTAGTTTTATTAAAAACTGATATAACTTAAGGCATGGCATACGTTAGTTTTATTAAAAACTGATATAACTCAGTGCATTGCAATTCGTTAGTTTTATTAAAAACTGATATAACTCAGTGCATTGCATTTCGTTAGTTTTATTAAAAACTGATATAACTCAGTGCATTGCATTTTGTTAGTTTTATTAAAAACTGATATAACTTAAGGCATGGCATATGGTTAGTTTTATTAAAAACTGATATAACTTAAGGCATGGCATACGTTAGTTTTATTAAAAACTGATATAACTCAGTGCATTGCATTTCGTTAGTTTTATTAAAAACTGATATAACTCAGTGCATTGCATTTCGTTAGTTTTATTAAAAACTGATATAACTTAAGGCATGGCATATGGTTAGTTTTATTAAAAACTGATATAACTCAGTGCATTGCATTTCGTTAGTTTTATTAAAAACGGATATAACTCAGTGCATTGCATTTTGTTAGTTTTATTAAAAACTGATATAACTCAGTGCATTGCATTTCGTTAGTTTTATTAAAAACTGATATAACTCAGTGCATTGCATTTCGTTAGTTTTATTAAAAACTGATATAACTTAAGGCATGGCATATGGTTAGTTTTATTAAAAACTGATATAACTCAGTGCATTGCATTTCGTTAGTTTTATTAAAAACTGATATAACTTAAGGCATGGCATATGGTTAGTTTTATTAAAAACTGATATAACTCAGTGCATTGCATTTCGTTAGTTTTATTAAAACTGATATAACTCAGTGCATTGCATTTCGTTAGTTTTATTAAAAACTGATATAACTTAAGGCATGGCATATGGTTAGTTTTATTAAAAACTGATATAACTCAGTGCATTGCATTTCGTTAGTTTTATTAAAAACGGATATAACTCAGTGCATTGCATTTTGTTAGTTTTATTAAAAACTGATATAACTTAAGGCATGGCATATGGTTAGTTTTATTAAAAACTTATATAACTCAGTGCATTGCATTTCGTTAGTTTTATTAAAAACTGATATAACTTAAGGCATGGCATATGGTTAGTTTTATTAAAAACTGATATAACTCAGTGCATTGCATTTCGTTAGTTTTATTAAAAACGGATATAACTCAGTGCATTGCATTTTGTTAGTTTTATTAAAAACTGATATAACTTAAGGCATGGCATATGGTTAGTTTTATTAAAAACTGATATAACTCAGTGCATTGCATTTCGTTAGTTTTATTAAAAACTGATATAACTTAAGGCATGGCATATGGTTAGTTTTATTAAAAACTGATATAACTCAGTGCATTGCATTTCGTTAGTTTTATTAAAAACTGATATAACTTAAGGCATGGCATATGGTTAGTTTTATTAAAAACTGATATAACTCAGTGCATTGCATTTCGTTAGTTTTATTAAAAACGGATATAACTCAGTGCATTGCATTTTGTTAGTTTTATTAAAAACTGATATAACTTAAGGCATGGCATATGGTTAGTTTTATTAAAAACTGATATAACTCAGTGCATTGCATTTCGTTAGTTTTATTAAAAACGGATATAACTCAGTGCATTGCATTTTGTTAGTTTTATTAAAAATTGATATAACTTAAGGCATGGCATATGGTTAGTTTTATTAAAAACTGATATAACTCAGTGCATTGCATTTCGTTAGTTTTATTAAAAACTGATATAACTTAAGGCATGGCATATGGTTAGTTTTATTAAAAACTGATATAACTCAGTGCATTGCATTTCGTTAGTTTTATTAAAAACTGATATAACTTAAGGCATGGCATATGGTTAGTTTTATTAAAAATTGATATAACTCAGTGCATTGCATTTCGTTAGTTTTATTAAAAACGGATATAACTCAGTGCATTGCATTTTGTTAGTTTTATTAAAAACTGATATAACTTAAGGCATGGCATATGGTTAGTTTTATTAAAAACTGATATAACTCAGTGCATTGCATTTCGTTAGTTTTATTAAAAACTGATATAACTTAAGGCATGGCATATGGTTAGTTTTATTAAAAACTGATATAACTCAGTGCATTGCATTTCGTTAGTTTTATTAAAAACTGATATAACTTAAGGCATGGCATATGGTTAGTTTTATTAAAAACTGATATAACTCAGTGCATTGCATTTCGTTAGTTTTATTAAAAACGGATATAACTCAGTGCATTGCATTTTGTTAGTTTTATTAAAAACTGATATAACTTAAGGCATGGCATATGGTTAGTTTTATTAAAAACTGATATAACTCAGTGCATTGCATTTCGTTAGTTTTATTAAAAACTGATATAACTTAAGGCATGGCATATGGTTAGTTTTATTAAAAACTGATATAACTCAGTGCATTGCATTTCGTTAGTTTTATTAAAAACTGATATAACTTAAGGCATGCCATATGGATAGTTTTATTAAAAACTGATATAACTCAGTGCATTGCATTTCGTTAGTTTTATTAAAAACTGATATAACTTAAGGCATGGCATATGGTTAGTTTTATTAAAAACTGATATAACTCAGTGCATTGCATTTCGTTAGTTTTATTAAAAACTGATATAACTTAAGGCATGGCATATGGTTAGTTTTATTAAAAACTGATATAACTCAGTGCATTGCATTTCGTTAGTTTTATTAAAAACTGATATAACTTAAGGCATGGCATATGGTTAGTTTTATTAAAAACTGATATAACTCAGTGCATTGCATTTCGTTAGTTTTATTAAAAACTGATATAACTTAAGGCATGGCATATGGTTAGTTTTATTAAAAACTGATATAACTCAGTGCATTGCATTTCGTTAGTTTTATTAAAAACTGATATAACTTAAGGCATGGCATATGGTTAGTTTTATTAAAAACTGATATAACTTAAGGCATGGCATATGGTTAGTTTTATTAAAAACTGATATAACTCAGTGCATTGCATTTCGTTAGTTTTATTAAAAACTGATATAACTTAAGGCATGGCATTTCGTTAGTTTTATTAAACACTGATATAACTTAAGGCATGGCATATGGTTAGTTTTATTAAAAACTGATACAACTCAGTGCATTGCATTTCGTTAGTTTTATTAAAAACTGATATAACTTAAGGCATGGCATATGGTTAGTTTTATTAAAAACTGATATAACTCAGTGCATTGCATTTCGTTAGTTTTATTAAAAACTGATATAACTTAAGGCATGGCATATGGTTAGTTTTATTAAAAACTGATATAACTCAGTGCATTGCATTTCGTTAGTTTTATTAAAAACTGATATAACTTAAGGCATGGCATATGGTTAGTTTTATTAAAAACTGATATAACTCAGTGCATTGCATTTCGTTAGTTTTATTAAAAACTGATATAACTTAAGGCATGGCATATAGTTAGTTTTATTAAAAACTGATATAACTCAGTGCATTGCATTTCGTTAGTTTTATTAAAAACTGATATAACTTAAGGCATGGCATATGGTTAGTTTTATTAAAAACTGATATAACTCAGTGCATTGCATTTCGTTAGTTTTATTAAAAACTGATATAACTTAAGGCATGGCATATGGTTAGTTTTATTAAAAACTGATATAACTCAGTGCATTGCATTTCGTTAGTTTTATTAAAAACTGATATAACTTAAGGCATGGCATATGGTTAGTTTTATTAAAAACTGATATAACTCAGTGCATTGCATTTCGTTAGTTTTATTAAAAACTGATATAACTTAAGGCATGGCATATGGTTAGTTTTATTAAAAACTGATATAACTCAGTGCATTGCATTTCGTTAGTTTTATTAAAAACTGATATAACTTAAGGCATGGCATATGGTTAGTTTTATTAAAAACTGATATAACTCAGTGCATTGCATTTCGTTAGTTTTATTAAAAACTGATATAACTTAAGGCATGGTATATGGTTAGTTTTATTAAAAACTGATATAACTCAGTGCATTGCATTTCGTTAGTTTTATTAAAAACGGATATAACTCAGTGCATTGCATTTTGTTAGTTTTATTAAAAACTGATATAACTTAAGGCATGGCATATGGTTAGTTTTATTAAAAACTGATATAACTCAGTGCATTGCATTTCGTTAGTTTTATTAAAAACTGATATAACTTAAGGCATGGCATATGGTTAGTTTTATTAAAAACTTATATAACTCAGTGCATTGCATTTCGTTAGTTTTATTAAAAACTGATATAACTTAAGGCATGGCATATGGTTAGTTTTATTAAAAACTGATATAACTCAGTGCATTGCATTTCGTTAGTTTTATTAAAAACTGATATAACTTAAGGCATGGCATATGGTTAGTTTTATTAAAAACTGATATAACTCAGTGCATTGCATTTCGTTAGTTTTATTAAAAACTGATATAACTTAAGGCATGGCATATGGTTAGTTTTATTAAAAACTGATATAACTCAGTGCATTGCATTTCGTTAGTTTTATTAAAAACTGATATAACTTAAGGCATGGCATATGGTTAGTTTTATTAAAAACTGATATAACTCAGTGCATTGCATTTCGTTAGTTTTATTAAAAACTGATATAACTTAAGGCATGGCATATGGTTAGTTTTATTAAAAACTGATATAACTCAGTGCATTGCATTTCGTTAGTTTTATTAAAAACTGATATAACTTAAGGCATGGCATATGGTTAGTTTTATTAAAAACGGATATAACTCAGTGCATTGCATTTTGTTAGTTTTATTAAAAACTGATATAACTTAAGGCATGGCATATGGTTAGTTTTATTAAAAACTAATATAACTCAGTGCATTGCATTTCGTTAGTTTTATTAAAAACTGATATAACTTAAGGCATGGCATATGGTTAGTTTTATTAAAAACTGATATAACTCAGTGCATTGCATTTCGTTAGTTTTATTAAAAACTGATATAACTTAAGGCATGGCATATGGTTAGTTTTATTAAAAACTGATATAACTTAAGGCATGGCATATGGTTAGTTTTATTAAAAACTGATATAACTCAGTGCATTGCATTTCGTTAGTTTTATTAAAAACGGATATAACTTAAGGCATGGCATATGGTTAGTTTTATTAAAAACTGATATAACTCAGTGCATTGCATTTCGTTAGTTTTATTAAAAACAGATATAACTTAAGGCATGGCATATGGTTAGTTTTATTAAAAACTGATATAACTCAGTGCATTGCATTTCGTTAGTTTTATTAAAAACTGATATAACTTAAGGCATGGCATATGGTTAGTTTTATTAAAAACTGATATAACTCAGTGCATTGCATTTCGTTAGTTTTATTAAAAACTGATATAACTCAGTGCATTGCATTTCGTTAGTTTTATTAAAAACTGAAATAACTTAAGGCATGGCATATGGTTGGTTTTATTAAAAACTGATATAACTTAAAGCATTGCATATGGTTAGTTTTATTAAAAACTGATATAACTCAGTGCATTGCATTTTGTTAGTTTTATTAAAAACTGATATAACTTAAGGCATGGCATATGGTTAGTTTTATTAAAAACTGATATAACTCAGTGCATTGCATTTCGTTAGTTTTATTAAAAACTGATATAACTTAAGGCATGGCATATGGTTAGTTTTATTAAAAACTGATATAACTCAGTGCATTGCATTTCGTTAGTTTTATTAAAAACTGATATAACTTAAGGCATGGCATATGGTTAGTTTTATTAAAAACTGATATAACTCAGTGCATTGCATTTCGTTAGTTTTATTAAAAACTGATATAACTCAGTGCATTGCATTTTGTTAGTTTTATTAAAAACTGATATAACTTAAGGCATGGCATATGGTTAGTTTTATTAAAAACTGATATAACTCAGTGCATTGCATTTCATTAGTTTTATTAAAAACTGATATAACTTAAGGCATGGCATATGGTTAGGTTTATTAAAAACTGATATAACTCAGTGCATTGCATTTCGTTAGTTTTATTAAAAACTGATATAACTTAAGGCATGGCATATGGTTAGGTTTATTAAAAACTGATATAACTCAGTGCATTGCATTTCGTTAGTTTTATTAAAAACAGATATAACTTAAGGCATGGCATATGGTTAGTTTTATTAAAAACTGATATAACTCAGTGCATTGCATTTCGTTAGTTTTATTAAAAACTGATATAACTTAAGGCATGGCATATGGTTAGGTTTATTAAAAACTGATATAACTCAGTGCATTGCATTTCATTAGTTTTATTAAAAACTGATATAACTTAAGGCATGGCATATGGTTAGGTTTATTAAAAACTGATATAACTCAGTGCATTGCATTGCGTTAGTTTTATTAAAAACAGATATAACTTAAGGCATGGCATATGGTTAGTTTTATTAAAAACTGATATAACTCAGTGCATTGCATTTCGTTAGTTTTATTAAAAACTGATATAACTTAAGGCATGGCATATGGTTAGTTTTATTAAAAACTGATATAACTCAGTGCATTGCATTTCGTTAGTTTTATTAAAAACTGATATAACTCAGTGCATTGCATTTCGTTAGTTTTATTAAAAACTGAAATAACTTAAGGCATGGCATATGGTTGGTTTTATTAAAAACTGATATAACTTAAAGCATTGCATATGGTTAGTTTTATTAAAAACTGATATAACTCAGTGCATTGCATTTTGTTAGTTTTATTAAAAACTGATATAACTTAAGGCATGGCATACGTTAGTTTTATTAAAAACTGATATAACTCAGTGCATTGCATTTCGTTAGTTTTATTAAAAACTGATATAACTCAGTGCATTGCATTTTGTTAGTTTTATTAAAAACTGATATAACTTAAGGCATGGCATATGGTTAGTTTTATTAAAAACTGATATAACTTAAGGCATGGCATATGGTTAGTTTTATTAAAAACTGATATAACTCAGTGCATTGCATTTCGTTAGTTTTATTAAAAACTGATATAACTTAAGGCATGGCATATGGTTAGTTTTATTAAAAACTGATATAACTCAGTGCATTGCATTTTGTTAGTTTTATTAAAAACTGATATAACTTAAGGCATGGCATACGTTAGTTTTATTAAAAACTGATATAACTCAGTGCATTGCATTTCGTTAGTTTTATTAAAAACTGATATAACTCAGTGCATTGCATTTTGTTAGTTTTATTAAAAACTGATATAACTTAAGGCATGGCATATGGTTAGTTTTATTAAAAACTGATATAACTTAAGGCATGGCATATGGTTAGTTTTATTAAAAACTGATATAACTCAGTGCATTGCATTTTGTTAGTTTTATTAAAAACTGATATAACTTAAGGCATGGCATACGTTAGTTTTATTAAAAACTGATATAACTCAGTGCATTGCATTTCGTTAGTTTTATTAAAAACTGATATAACTCAGTGCATTGCATTTTGTTAGTTTTATTAAAAACTGATATAACTTAAGGCATGGCATATGGTTAGTTTTATTAAAAACTGATATAACTTAAGGCATGGCATATGGTTAGTTTTATTAAAAACTGATATAACTCAGTGCATTGCATTTTGTTAGTTTTATTAAAAACTGATATAACTTAAGGCATGGCATACGTTAGTTTTATTAAAAACTGATATAACTCAGTGCATTGCATTTCGTTAGTTTTATTAAAAACTGATATAACTCAGTGCATTGCATTTTGTTAGTTTTATTAAAAACTGATATAACTTAAGGCATGGCATATGGTTAGTTTTATTAAAAACTGATATAACTTAAGGCATGGCATATGGTTAGTTTTATTAAAAACTGATATAACTCAGTGCATTGCATTTCGTTAGTTTTATTAAAAACTGATATAACTTAAGGCATGGCATATGGTTAGTTTTATTAAAAACTGATATAACTCAGTGCATTGCATTTCGTTAGTTTTATTAAAAACTGATATAACTCAGTGCATTGCATTTCGTTAGTTTTATTAAAAACTGATATAACTTAAGGCATGGCATATGGTTAGGTTTATTAAAAACTGATATAACTCAGTGCATTGCATTTCATTAGTTTTATTAAAAACTGATATAACTTAAGGCATGGCATATGGTTAGTTTTATTAAAAACTGATATAACTCAGTGCATTGCATTTCGTTAGTTTTATTAAAAACTGATATAACTTAAGGCATGGCATATGGTTAGTTTTATTAAAAACTGATATAACTCAGTGCATTGCATTTCGTTAGTTTTATTAAAAACTGAAATAACTTAAGGCATGGCATATGGTTGGTTTTATTAAAAACTGATATAACTTAAAGCATTGCATATGGTTAGTTTTATTAAAAACTGATATAACTCAGTGCATTGCATTTTGTTAGTTTTATTAAAAACTGATATAACTTAAGGCATGGCATATGGTTAGTTTTATTAAAAACTGATATAACTCAGTGCATTGCATTTCGTTAGTTTTATTAAAAACTGATATAACTTAAGGCATGGCATATGGTTAGTTTTATTAAAAACTGATATAACTCAGTGCATTGCATTTCGTTAGTTTTATTAAAAACTGATATAACTTAAGGCATGGCATATGGTTAGTTTTATTAAAAACTGATATAACTCAGTGCATTGCATTTCGTTAGTTTTATTAAAAACGGATATAACTCAGTGCATTGCATTTTGTTAGTTTTATTAAAAACTGATATAACTTAAGGCATGGCATATGGTTAGTTTTATTAAAAACTGATATAACTCAGTGCATTGCATTTCATTAGTTTTATTAAAAACTGATATAACTTAAGGCATGGCATATGGTTAGGTTTATTAAAAACTGATATAACTCAGTGCATTGCATTTTGTTAGTTTTATTAAAAACTGATATAACTCAGTGCATTGCATTTTGTTAGTTTTATTAAAAACTGATATAACTTAAGGCATGGCATATGGTTAGTTTTATTAAAAACTGATATAACTCAGTGCATTGCATTTCGTTAGTTTTATTAAAAACTGATATAACTTAAGGCATGGCATATGGTTAGTTTTATTAAAAACTGATATAACTCAGTGCATTGCATTTCGTTAGTTTTATTAAAAACTGATATAACTCAGTGCATTGCATTTCGTTAGTTTTATTAAAAACTGATATAACTTAAGGCATGGCATATGGTTAGTTTTATTAAAAACTGATATAACTCAGTGCATTGCATTTCGTTAGTTTTATTAAAAACGGATATAACTCAGTGCATTGCATTTTGTTAGTTTTATTAAAAACTGATATAACTCAGTGCATTGCATTTTGTTAGTTTTATTAAAAACTGATATAACTCAGTGCATTGCATTTTGTTAGTTTTATTAAAAACTGATATAACTTAAAGCATTGCATATGGTTAGTTTTATTAAAAACTGATATAACTTAAAGCATTGCATATGGTTAGTTTTATTAAAAACTGATATAACTCAGTGCATTGCATTTTGTTAGTTTTATTAAAAACTGATATAACTTAAGGCATGGCATACGTTAGTCTTATTAAAAACTGATATAACTCAGTGCATTGCATTTCGTTAGTTTTATTAAAAACTGATATAACTCAGTGCATTGCATTTTGTTAGTTTTATTAAAACCTGATATAACTTAAGGCATGGCATATGGTTAGTTTTATTAAAAACTGATATATTTCAGTGCATTGCATTTCGTTAGTTTTATTAAAAACTGATATAACTCAGTGCATTGCAGTTCGTTAGTTTTATTAAAAACTGATATAACTCAGTGCATTGCATTTTGTTAGTTTTATTAAAAACTGATATAACTTAAAGCATTGCATATGGTTAGTTTTATTAAAAACTGATATAACTTAAAGCATTGCATATGGTTAGTTTTATTAAAAACTGATATAACTCAGTGCATTGCATTTTGTTAGTTTTATTAAAAACTGATATAACTTAAGGCATTGCATATGGTTAGTTTTATTAAAAACTGATATAACTTAAAGCATTGCATATGGTTAGTTTTATTAAAAACTGATATAACTCAGTGCATTGCATTTTGTTAGTTTTATTAAAAACTGATATAACTCAGTGCATTGCATTTCGTTAGTTTTATTAAAAACTGATATAACTCAGTGCATTGCATTTTGTTAGTTTTATTAAAAACTGATATAACTTAAAGCATTGCATATGGTTAGTTTTATTAAAAACTGATATAACTTAAAGCATTGCATATGGTTAGTTTTATTAAAAACTGATATAACTCAGTGCATTGCATTTTGTTAGTTTTATTAAAAACGGATATAACTCAGTGCATTGCATTTTGTTAGTTTTATTAAAAACTGATATAACTTAAAGCATTGCATATGGTTAGTTTTATTAAAAACTGATATAACTCAGTGCATTGCATATGGTTAGTTTTATTAAAAACGAATATAACTCAGTTCATTGCATTTTGTTAGTTTTATTAAAAACTGATATAACTCAGTGCATTGCATTTTGTTAGTTTTATTAAAAACTGATATAACTTAAAGCATTGCATATGGTTAGTTTTATTAAAAACTGATATAACTTAAAGCATTGCATATGGTTAGTTTTATTAAAAACTGATATAACTCAGTGCATTGCATTTTGTTAGTTTTATTAAAAACTGATATAACTTAAGGCATTGCATATGGTTAGTTTTATTAAAAACTGATATAACTTAAAGCATTGCATATGGTTAGTTTTATTAAAAACTGATATAACTCAGTGCATTGCATTTTGTTAGTTTTATTAAAAACTGATATAACTCAGTGCATTGCATTTCGTTAGTTTTATTAAAAACTGATATAACTCAGTGCATTGCATTTCGTTAGTTTTATTAAAAACTGATATAACTTAAGGCATGGCATATGGTTAGTTTTATTAAAAACTGATATAACTCAGTGCATTGCATTTTGTTAGTTTTATTAAAAACTGATATAACTTAAGGCATGGCATACGTTAGTTTTATTAAAAACTGATATAACTCAGTGCATTGCATTTCGTTAGTTTTATTAAAAACTGATATAACTCAGTGCATTGCATTTTGTTAGTTTTATTAAAAACTGATATAACTTAAGGCATGGCATATGGTTAGTTTTATTAAAAACTGATATACTCAGTGCATTGCATTTTGTTAGTTTTATTAAAAACTGATATAACTTAAGGCATGGCATACGTTAGTTTTATTAAAAACTGATATAACTCAGTGCATTGCATTTCGTTAGTTTTATTAAAAACTGATATAACTCAGTGCATTGCATTTTGTTAGTTTTATTAAAAACTGATATAACTTAAGGCATGGCATATGGTTAGTTTTATTAAAAACTGATATAACTTAAGGCATGGCATATGGTTAGTTTTATTAAAAACTGATATAACTCAGTGCATTGCATTTCGTTAGTTTTATTAAAAACTGATATAACTTAAGGCATGGCATATGGTTAGTTTTATTAAAAACTGATATAACTCAGTGCATTGCATTTCGTTAGTTTTATTAAAAACTGATATAACTCAGTGCATTGCATTTCGTTAGTTTTATTAAAAACTGATATAACTTAAGGCATGGCATATGGTTAGGTTTATTAAAAACTGATATAACTCAGTGCATTGCATTTCATTAGTTTTATTAAAAACTGATATAACTTAAGGCATGGCATATGGTTAGTTTTATTAAAAACTGATATAACTCAGTGCATTGCATTTCGTTAGTTTTATTAAAAACTGATATAACTTAAGGCATGGCATATGGTTAGTTTTATTAAAAACTGATATAACTCAGTGCATTGCATTTCGTTAGTTTTATTAAAAACTGAAATAACTTAAGGCATGGCATATGGTTGGTTTTATTAAAAACTGATATAACTTAAAGCATTGCATATGGTTAGTTTTATTAAAAACTGATATAACTCAGTGCATTGCATTTTGTTAGTTTTATTAAAAACTGATATAACTTAAGGCATGGCATATGGTTAGTTTTATTAAAAACTGATATAACTCAGTGCATTGCATTTCGTTAGTTTTATTAAAAACTGATATAACTTAAGGCATGGCATATGGTTAGTTTTATTAAAAACTGATATAACTCAGTGCATTGCATTTCGTTAGTTTTATTAAAAACTGATATAACTTAAGGCATGGCATATGGTTAGTTTTATTAAAAACTGATATAACTCAGTGCATTGCATTTCGTTAGTTTTATTAAAAACGGATATAACTCAGTGCATTGCATTTTGTTAGTTTTATTAAAAACTGATATAACTTAAGGCATGGCATATGGTTAGTTTTATTAAAAACTGATATAACTCAGTGCATTGCATTTCATTAGTTTTATTAAAAACTGATATAACTTAAGGCATGGCATATGGTTAGGTTTATTAAAAACTGATATAACTCAGTGCATTGCATTTCGTTAGTTTTATTAAAAACTGATATAACTTAAGGCATGGCATATGGTTAGTTTTATTAAAAACTGATATAACTCAGTGCATTGCATTTCGTTAGTTTTATTAAAAACTGATATAACTTAAGGCATGGCATATGGTTAGTTTTATTAAAAACTGATATAACTCAGTGCATTGCATTTCGTTAGTTTTATTAAAAACTGATATAACTCAGTGCATTGCATTTCGTTAGTTTTATTAAAAACTGATATAACTTAAGGCATGGCATATGGTTAGTTTTATTAAAAACTGATATAACTCAGTGCATTGCATTTCGTTAGTTTTATTAAAAACGGATATAACTCAGTGCATTGCATTTTGTTAGTTTTATTAAAAACTGATATAACTCAGTGCATTGCATTTTGTTAGTTTTATTAAAAACTGATATAACTCAGTGCATTGCATTTTGGTAGTTTTATTAAAAACTGATATAACTTAAAGCATTGCATATGGTTAGTTTTATTAAAAACTGATATAACTTAAAGCATTGCATATGGTTAGTTTTATTAAAAACTGATATAACTCAGTGCATTGCATTTTGTTAGTTTTATTAAAAACTGATATAACTTAAGGCATGGCATACGTTAGTCTTATTAAAAACTGATATAACTCAGTGCATTGCATTTCGTTAGTTTTATTAAAAACTGATATAACTCAGTGCATTGCATTTTGTTAGTTTTATTAAAACCTGATATAACTTAAGGCATGGCATATGGTTAGTTTTATTAAAAACTGATATATTTCAGTGCATTGCATTTCGTTAGTTTTATTAAAAACTGATATAACTCAGTGCATTGCAGTTCGTTAGTTTTATTAAAAACTGATATAACTCAGTGCATTGCATTTTGTTAGTTTTATTAAAAACTGATATAACTTAAAGCATTGCATATGGTTAGTTTTATTAAAAACTGATATAACTTAAAGCATTGCATATGGTTAGTTTTATTAAAAACTGATATAACTCAGTGCATTGCATTTTGTTAGTTTTATTAAAAACTGATATAACTTAAGGCATTGCATATGGTTAGTTTTATTAAAAACTGATATAACTTAAAGCATTGCATATGGTTAGTTTTATTAAAAACTGATATAACTCAGTGCATTGCATTTTGTTAGTTTTATTAAAAACTGATATAACTCAGTGCATTGCATTTCGTTAGTTTTATTAAAAACTGATATAACTCAGTGCATTGCATTTTGTTAGTTTTATTAAAAACTGATATAACTTAAAGCATTGCATATGGTTAGTTTTATTAAAAACTGATATAACTTAAAGCATTGCATATGGTTAGTTTTATTAAAAACTGATATAACTCAGTGCATTGCATTTTGTTAGTTTTATTAAAAACTGATATAACTTAAGGCATTGCATATGGTTAGTTTTATTAAAAACTGATATAACTTAAAGCATTGCATATGGTTAGTTTTATTAAAAACTGATATATTTCAGTGCATTGCATTTCGTTAGTTTTATTAAAAACTGATATAACTCAGTGCATTGCATTTCGTTAGTTTTATTAAAAACTGATATAACTCAGTGCATTGCATTTTGTTAGTTTTATTAAAAACTGATATAACTTAAAGCATTGCATATGGTTAGTTTTATTAAAAACTGATATAACTTAAAGCATTGCATATGGTTAGTTTTATTAAAAACTGATATAACTCAGTGCATTGCATTTTGTTAGTTTTATTAAAAACTGATATAACTTAAGGCATTGCATATGGTTAGTTTTATTAAAAACTGATATAACTTAAAGCATTGCATATGGTTAGTTTTATTAAAAACTGATATAACTCAGTGCATTGCATTTTGTTAGTTTTATTAAAAACTGATATAACTTAAGGCATGGCATATGGTTAGTTTTATTAAAAACTGATATAACTCAGTGCATTGCATTTCATTAGTTTTATTAAAAACTGATATAACTTAAGGCATGGCATATGGTTAGGTTTATTAAAAACTGATATAACTCAGTGCATTGCATTTCGTTAGTTTTATTAAAAACTGATATAACTTAAGGCATGGCATATGGTTAGTTTTATTAAAAACTGATATAACTCAGTGCATTGCATTTCGTTAGTTTTATTAAAAACTGATATAACTTAAGGCATGGCATATGGTTAGTTTTATTAAAAACTGATATAACTCAGTGCATTGCATTTCGTTAGTTTTATTAAAAACTGATATAACTCAGTGCATTGCATTTCGTTAGTTTTATTAAAAACTGATATAACTTAAGGCATGGCATATGGTTAGTTTTATTAAAAACTGATATAACTCAGTGCATTGCATTTCGTTAGTTTTATTAAAAACGGATATAACTCAGTGCATTGCATTTTGTTAGTTTTATTAAAAACTGATATAACTCAGTGCATTGCATTTTGTTAGTTTTATTAAAAACTGATATAACTCAGTGCATTGCATTTTGTTAGTTTTATTAAAAACTGATATAACTCAGTGCATTGCATTTTGTTAGTTTTATTAAAAACTGATATAACTTAAGGCATGGCATATGGTTAGTTTTATTAAAAACTGATATAACTTAAAGCATTGCATATGGTTAGTTTTATTAAAAACTGATATAACTCAGTGCATTGCATTTTGTTAGTTTTATTAAAAACTGATATAACTTAAGGCATGGCATACGTTAGTCTTATTAAAAACTGATATAACTCAGTGCATTGCATTTCGTTAGTTTTATTAAAAACTGATATATTTCAGTGCATTGCATTTCGTTAGTTTTATTAAAAACTGATATAACTCAGTGCATTGCAGTTCGTTAGTTTTATTAAAAACTGATATAACTCAGTGCATTGCATTTTGTTAGTTTTATTAAAAACTGATATAACTTAAAGCATTGCATATGGTTAGTTTTATTAAAAACTGATATAACTTAAAGCATTGCATATGGTTAGTTTTATTAAAAACTGATATAACTCAGTGCATTGCATTTTGTTAGTTTTATTAAAAACTGATATAACTTAAGGCATTGCATATGGTTAGTTTTATTAAAAACTGATATAACTTAAAGCATTGCATATGGTTAGTTTTATTAAAAACTGATATAACTCAGTGCATTGCATTTTGTTAGTTTTATTAAAAACTGATATAACTCAGTGCATTGCATTTCGTTAGTTTTATTAAAAACTGATATAACTCAGTGCATTGCATTTTGTTAGTTTTATTAAAAACTGATATAACTTAAAGCATTGCATATGGTTAGTTTTATTAAAAACTGATATAACTTAAAGCATTGCATATGGTTAGTTTTATTAAAAACTGATATAACTCAGTGCATTGCATTTTGTTAGTTTTATTAAAAACTGATATAACTTAAGGCATTGCATATGGTTAGTTTTATTAAAAACTGATATAACTTAAAGCATTGCATATGGTTAGTTTTATTAAAAACTGATATATTTCAGTGCATTGCATTTCGTTAGTTTTATTAAAAACTGATATAACTCAGTGCATTGCATTTCGTTAGTTTTATTAAAAACTGATATAACTCAGTGCATTGCATTTTGTTAGTTTTATTAAAAACTGATATAACTTAAAGCATTGCATATGGTTAGTTTTATTAAAAACTGATATAACTTAAAGCATTGCATATGGTTAGTTTTATTAAAAACTGATATAACTCAGTGCATTGCATTTTGTTAGTTTTATTAAAAACTGATATAACTTAAGGCATTGCATATGGTTAGTTTTATTAAAAACTGATATAACTTAAAGCATTGCATATGGTTAGTTTTATTAAAAACTGATATAACTCAGTGCATTGCATTTTGTTAGTTTTATTAAAAACTGATATAACTCAGTGCATTGCATTTCGTTAGTTTTATTAAAAACTGATATAACTCAGTGCATTGCATTTTGTTAGTTTTATTAAAAACTGATATAACTTAAGGCATTGCATATGGTTAGTTTTATTAAAAACTGATATAACTTAAAGCATTGCATATGGTTAGTTTTATTAAAAACTGATATAACTCAGTGCATTGCATTTTGTTAGTTTTATTAAAAACTGATATAACTTAAGGCATGGCATACGTTAGTTTTATTAAAAACTGATATAACTCAGTGCATTGCATTTCGTTAGTTTTATTAAAAACTGATATAACTCAGTGCATTGCATTTTGTTAGTTTTATTAAAAACTGATATAACTCAGTGCATTGCATTTCGTTAGTTTTATTAAAAACTGATATAACTTAAGGCATTGCATATGGTTAGTTTTATTAAAAACTGATATAACTTAAAGCATTGCATATGGTTAGTTTTATTAAAAACTGATATAACTCAGTGCATTGCATTTTGTTAGTTTTATTAAAAACTGATATAACTTAAGGCATTGCATATGGTTAGTTTTATTAAAAACTGATATAACTTAAAGCATTGCATATGGTTAGTTTTATTAAAAACTGATATAACTCAGTGCATTGCATTTTGTTAGTTTTATTAAAAACTGATATAACTCAGTGCATTGCATTTCGTTAGTTTTATTAAAAACTGATATAACTCAGTGCATTGCATTTTGTTAGTTTTATTAAAAACTGATATAACTTAAGGCATTGCATATGGTTAGTTTTATTAAAAACTGATATAACTTAAAGCATTGCATATGGTTAGTTTTATTAAAAACTGATATAACTCAGTGCATTGCATTTTGTTAGTTTTATTAAAAACTGATATAACTTAAGGCATGGCATACGTTAGTTTTATTAAAAACTGATATAACTCAGTGCATTGCATTTCGTTAGTTTTATTAAAAACTGATATAACTCAGTGCATTGCATTTTGTTAGTTTTATTAAAAACTGATATAACTTAAGGCATGGCATATGGTTAGTTTTATTAAAAACTGATATAACTTAAGGCATGGCATATGGTTAGTTTTATTAAAAACTGATATACTCAGTGCATTGCATTTTGTTAGTTTTATTAAATACGTTAGTTTTATTAAAAACTGATATAACTCAGTGCATTGCATTTCGTTAGTTTTATTAAAAACTGATATAACTTAAGGCATGGCATATGGTTAGTTTTATTAAAAACTGATATAACTCAGTGCATTGCATTTCGTTAGTTTTATTAAAAACTGATATAACTTAAGGCATGGCATATGGTTAGGTTTATTAAAAACTGATATAACTCAGTGCATTGCATTTCATTAGTTTTATTAAAAACTGATATAACTTAAGGCATGGCATACGTTAGTTTTATTAAAAACTGATATAACTCAGTGCATTGCATTTTGTTAGTTTTATTAAAAACTGATATAACTTAAGGCATGGCATATGGTTAGTTTTATTAAAAACTGATATAACTTAAGGCATGGCATATGGTTAGTTTTATTAAAAACTGATATACTCAGTGCATTGCATTTTGTTAGTTTTATTAAAAACTGATATAACTTAAGGCATGGCATACGTTAGTTTTATTAAAAACTGATATAACTCAGTGCATTGCATTTCGTTAGTTTTATTAAAAACTGATATAACTCAGTGCATTGCATTTTGTTAGTTTTATTAAAAACTGATATAACTTAAGGCATGGCATATGGTTAGTTTTATTAAAAACTGATATAACTCAGTGCATTGCATTTCGTTAGTTTTATTAAAAACTGATATAACTTAAGGCATGGCATATGGTTAGTTTTATTAAAAACTGATATAACTCAGTGCATTGCATTTCGTTAGTTTTATTAAAAACTGATATAACTCAGTGCATTGCATTTTGTTAGTTTTATTAAAAACTGATATAACTTAAGGCATGGCATATGGTTAGTTTTATTAAAAACTGATATAACTTAAGGCATGGCATATGGTTAGTTTTATTAAAAACTGATATACTCAGTGCATTGCATTTTGTTAGTTTTATTAAAAACTGATATAACTTAAGGCATGGCATACGTTAGTTTTATTAAAAACTGATATAACTCAGTGCATTGCATTTCGTTAGTTTTATTAAAAACTGATATAACTCAGTGCATTGCATTTTGTTAGTTTTATTAAAAACTGATATAACTTAAGGCATGGCATATGGTTAGTTTTATTAAAAACTGATATAACTCAGTGCATTGCATTTCGTTAGTTTTATTAAAAACTGATATAACTTAAGGCATGGCATATGGTTAGTTTTATTAAAAACTGATATAACTCAGTGCATTGCATTTCGTTAGTTTTATTAAAAACTGATATAACTCAGTGCATTGCATTTCGTTAGTTTTATTAAAAACTGATATAACTTAAGGCATGGCATATGGTTAGGTTTATTAAAAACTGATATAACTCAGTGCATTGCATTTCATTAGTTTTATTAAAAACTGATATAACTTAAGGCATGGCATATGGTTAGTTTTATTAAAAACTGATATAACTCAGTGCATTGCATTTCGTTAGTTTTATTAAAAACTGATATAACTTAAGGCATGGCATATGGTTAGTTTTATTAAAAACTGATATAACTCAGTGCATTGCATTTCGTTAGTTTTATTAAAAACTGAAATAACTTAAGGCATGGCATATGGTTGGTTTTATTAAAAACTGATATAACTTAAAGCATTGCATATGGTTAGTTTTATTAAAAACTGATATAACTCAGTGCATTGCATTTTGTTAGTTTTATTAAAAACTGATATAACTTAAGGCATGGCATATGGTTAGTTTTATTAAAAACTGATATAACTCAGTGCATTGCATTTCGTTAGTTTTATTAAAAACTGATATAACTTAAGGCATGGCATATGGTTAGTTTTATTAAAAACTGATATAACTCAGTGCATTGCATTTCGTTAGTTTTATTAAAAACTGATATAACTTAAGGCATGGCATATGGTTAGTTTTATTAAAAACTGATATAACTCAGTGCATTGCATTTTGTTAGTTTTATTAAAAACTGATATAACTTAAGGCATGGCATATGGTTAGGTTTATTAAAAACTGATATAACTCAGTGCATTGCATTTCGTTAGTTTTATTAAAAACTGATATAACTTAAGGCATGGCATATGGTTAGTTTTATTAAAAACTGATATAACTCAGTGCATTGCATTTCGTTAGTTTTATTAAAAACTGATATAACTTAAGGCATGGCATATGGTTAGTTTTATTAAAAACTGATATAACTCAGTGCATTGCATTTCGTTAGTTTTATTAAAAACTGATATAACTTAAGGCATGGCATATGGTTAGGTTTATTAAAAACTGATATAACTCAGTGCATTGCATTTCGTTAGTTTTATTAAAAACTGATATAACTTAAGGCATGGCATATGGTTAGTTTTATTAAAAACTGATATAACTCAGTGCATTGCATTTCGTTAGTTTTATTAAAAACTGATATAACTTAAGGCATGGCATATGGTTAGTTTTATTAAAAACTGATATAACTCAGTGCATTGCATTTCGTTAGTTTTATTAAAAACTGATATAACTTAAGGCATGGCATATGGTTAGGTTTATTAAAAACTGATATAACTCAGTGCATTGCATTTCGTTAGTTTTATTAAAAACTGATATAACTTAAGGCATGGCATATGGTTAGTTTTATTAAAAACTGATATAACTCAGTGCATTGCATTTCGTTAGTTTTATTAAAAACTGATATAACTTAAGGCATGGCATATGGTTAGTTTTATTAAAAACTGATATAACTCAGTGCATTGCATTTCGTTAGTTTTATTAAAAACTGATATAACTTAAGGCATGGCATATGGTTAGTTTTATTAAAAACTGATATAACTCAGTGCATTGCATTTCGTTAGTTTTATTAAAAACTGATATAACTTAAGGCATGGCATATGGTTAGGTTTATTAAAAACTGATATAACTCAGTGCATTGCATTTCGTTAGTTTTATTAAAAACTGATATAACTTAAGGCATGGCATATGGTTAGTTTTATTAAAAACTGATATAACTCAGTGCATTGCATTTCGTTAGTTTTATTAAAAACTGATATAACTTAAGGCATGGCATATGGTTAGTTTTATTAAAAACTGATATAACTCAGTGCATTGCATTTCGTTAGTTTTATTAAAAACTGATATAACTTAAGGCATGGCATATGGTTAGTTTTATTAAAAACTGATATAACTCAGTGCATTGCATTTCACTAGTTTTATTAAAAACTGATATAACTTAAGGCATGGCATATGGTTAGGTTTATTAAAAACTGATATAACTCAGTGCATTGCATTTCGTTAGTTTTATTAAAAACTGATATAACTTAAGGCATGGCATATGGTTAGTTTTATTAAAAACTGATATAACTCAGTGCATTGCATTTCGTTAGTTTTATTAAAAACTGATATAACTTAAGGCATGGCATATGGTTAGTTTTATTAAAAACTGATATAACTCAGTGCATTGCATTTCGTTAGTTTTATTAAAAACTGATATAACTCAGTGCATTGCATTTCGTTAGTTTTATTAAAAACTGATATAACTTAAGGCATGGCATATGGTTAGTTTTATTAAAAACTGATATAACTCAGTGCATTGCATTTCGTTAGTTTTATTAAAAACGGATATAACTCAGTGCATTGCATTTTGTTAGTTTTATTAAAAACTGATATAACTCAGTGCATTGCATTTTGTTAGTTTTATTAAAAACTGATATAACTCAGTGCATTGCATTTTGGTAGTTTTATTAAAAACTGATATAACTTAAAGCATTGCATATGGTTAGTTTTATTAAAAACTGATATAACTTAAAGCATTGCATATGGTTAGTTTTATTAAAAACTGATATAACTCAGTGCATTGCATTTTGTTAGTTTTATTAAAAACTGATATAACTTAAGGCATGGCATACGTTAGTCTTATTAAAAACTGATATAACTCAGTGCATTGCATTTCGTTAGTTTTATTAAAAACTGATATAACTCAGTGCATTGCATTTTGTTAGTTTTATTAAAACCTGATATAACTTAAGGCATGGCATATGGTTAGTTTTATTAAAAACTGATATATTTCAGTGCATTGCATTTCGTTAGTTTTATTAAAAACTGATATAACTCAGTGCATTGCAGTTCGTTAGTTTTATTAAAAACTGATATAACTCAGTGCATTGCATTTTGTTAGTTTTATTAAAAACTGATATAACTTAAAGCATTGCATATGGTTAGTTTTATTAAAAACTGATATAACTTAAAGCATTGCATATGGTTAGTTTTAATAAAAACTGATATAACTCAGTGCATTGCATTTTGTTAGTTTTATTAAAAACTGATATAACTTAAGGCATTGCATATGGTTAGTTTTATTAAAAACTGATATAACTTAAAGCATTGCATATGGTTAGTTTTATTAAAAACTGATATAACTCAGTGCATTGCATTTTGTTAGTTTTATTAAAAACTGATATAACTCAGTGCATTGCATTTCGTTAGTTTTATTAAAAACTGATATAACTCAGTGCATTGCATTTTGTTAGTTTTATTAAAAACTGATATAACTTAAAGCATTGCATATGGTTAGTTTTATTAAAAACTGATATAACTTAAAGCATTGCATATGGTTAGTTTTATTAAAAACTGATATAACTCAGTGCATTGCATTTTGTTAGTTTTATTAAAAACTGATATAACTTAAGGCATTGCATATGGTTAGTTTTATTAAAAACTGATATAACTTAAAGCATTGCATATGGTTAGTTTTATTAAAAACTGATATATTTCAGTGCATTGCATTTCGTTAGTTTTATTAAAAACTGATATAACTCAGTGCATTGCATTTCGTTAGTTTTATTAAAAACTGATATAACTCAGTGCATTGCATTTTGTTAGTTTTATTAAAAACTGATATAACTTAAAGCATTGCATATGGTTAGTTTTATTAAAAACTGATATAACTTAAAGCATTGCATATGGTTAGTTTTATTAAAAACTGATATAACTCAGTGCATTGCATTTTGTTAGTTTTATTAAAAACTGATATAACTTAAGGCATTGCATATGGTTAGTTTTATTAAAAACTGATATAACTTAAAGCATTGCATATGGTTAGTTTTATTAAAAACTGATATAACTCAGTGCATTGCATTTTGTTAGTTTTATTAAAAACTGATATAACTCAGTGCATTGCATTTCGTTAGTTTTATTAAAAACTGATATAACTCAGTGCATTGCATTTTGTTAGTTTTATTAAAAACTGATATAACTTAAAGCATTGCATATGGTTAGTTTTATTAAAAGCTGATATAACTCAGTGCATTGCATTTTGTTAGTTTTATTAAAAACTGATATAACTTAAAGCATTGCATATGGTTAGTTTTATTAAAAACTGATATAACTTAAAGCATTGCATATGGTTAGTTTTATTAAAAACGGATATAACTCAATGCATTGCATTTTGTTAGTTTTATTAAAAACTGATATAACTCAGTGCATTGCATTTTGTTAGTTTTATTAAAAACTGATATAACTTAAAGCATTGCATATGGTTAGTATTATTAAAAACTGATATAACTCAGTGCATTGCATTTTGTTAGTTTTATTAAAAACTGATATAACTTAAAGCATTGCATATGGTTAGTTTTATTAAAAGCTGATATAACTCAGTGCATTGCATTTTGTTAGTTTTATTAAAAACTGATATAACTTAAAGCATTGCATATGGTTAGTTTTATTAAAAACTGATATAACTTAAAGCATTGCATATGGTTAGTTTTATTAAAAACGGATATAACTCAATGCATTGCATTTTGTTAGTTTTATTAAAAACTGATATAACTCAGTGCATTGCATTTTGTTAGTTTTATTAAAAACTGATATAACTTAAGGCATGGCATATGGTTAGTTTTATTAAAAACTGATATAACTCAGTGCATTGCATTTTGTTAGTTTTATTAAAAACTGATATAACTTAAAGCATCGCATATGGTTAGTTTTATTAAAAACTGATATAACTCAGTGCATTGCATTTTGTTAGTTTTATTAAAAACTGATATAACTTAAAGCATTGCATATGGTTAGTTTTATTAAAAACTGATATAACTTAAAGCATTGCATATGGTTAGTTTTATTAAAAACGGATATAACTCAGTGCATTGCATTTTGTTAGTTTTATTAAAAACTGATATAACTTAAAGAATTGCATATGGTTAGTTTTATTAAAAACTGATATAACTTAAGGCAAGGCATACGTTAGTTTTAGTAAAAACTGATATAACTCAGTGCATTGCATTTCGTTAGTTTTATTAAAAACTGATATAACTCAGTACATTGCATTTTGTTAGTTTTATTAAAAACTGATATAACTTAAAGCATTGCATATGGTTAGTTTTATTAAAAACTGATATAACTTAAAGCATTGCATTTGGTTAGTTTTATTAAAAACTGATATAACTCAGTGCATTGCATTTTGTTAGTTTTATTAAAAACTGATATAACTTAAAGCATTGCATATGGTTAGTTTTATTAAAAACTGATATAACTCAGTGCATTGCATTTTGTTAGTTTTATTAAAAACTGATATAACTTAAAGCATTGCATATGGTTAGTTTTATTAAAAGCTGATATAACTCAGTGCATTGCATTTTGTTAGTTTTATTAAAAACTGATATAACTTAAAGCATTGCATATGGTTAGTTTTATTAAAAACTGATATAACTTAAAGCATTGCATGTGGTTAGTTTTATTAAAAACGGATATAACTCAATGCATTGCATTTTGTTAGTTTTATTAAAAACTGGTATAACTCAGTGCATTGCATTTTGTTAGTTTTATTAAAAACTGATATAACTTAAGGCATGGCATATGGTTAGTTTTATTAAAAACTGATATAACTCAGTGCATTGCATTTTGTTAGTTTTATTAAAAACTGATATAACTTAAAGCATTGCATATGGTTAGTTTTATTAAAAACTGATATAACTCAGTGCATTGCATTTTGTTAGTTTTATTAAAAACAGATATAACATAAAGCATTGCATATGGTAAGTTTTATTAAAAACTGATATAACTCAGTGCATTGCATTTTGTTAGTTTTATTAAAAACTGATATAACTTAAAGCATTGCATATGGTTAGTTTTATTAAAAACTGATATAACTTAAAGCATTGCATATGGTTAGTTTTATTGAAAACGGATATAACTTAATGCATTGCCTTTTGTTAGTTTTATTAAAAACTGATATAACTTAAGGCATGGCATATGGTTAGTTTTATTAAAAACTGATATAACTCAGTGCATTGCATTTTGTTAGTTTTATTAAAAACTGATATAACTCAGTGCATTGCATTTTGTTAGTTTTATTAAAAACTGATATAACTTAAAGAATTGCATATGGTTAGTTTTATTAAAAACGGATATAACTCAGTGCATTGCATTTTGTTAGTTTTATTAAAAACTGATATAACTTAAGGCATGGCATATGGTTAGTTTTATTAAAAACTGATATAACTCAGTGCATTGCATTTTGTTAGTTTTATTAAAAACTGATATAACTTAAAGCATTGCATATGGTTAGTTTTATTAAAAACTGATATAACTCAGTGCATTGCATTTTGTTAGTTTTATTAAAAACTGATATAACATAAAGCATTGCATATGGTTAGTTTTATTAAAAACTGATATAACTTAAAGCATTGCATATGGTTAGTTTTATTGAAAACGGATATAACTCAATGCATTGCCTTTTGTTAGTTTTATTAAAAACTGATATAACTTAAGGCATGGCATATGGTCAGTTTTATTAAAAACTGATATAACTCAGTGCATTGCATTTTGTTAGTTTTATTAAAAACTGATTTAACTTAAAGCATTGCATATGGTTAGTTTTATTAAAAACTGATATAACTTAAAGCATTGCATATGGTTAGTTTTATTGAAAACGGATATAACTCAATGCATTGCCTTTTGTTAGTTTTATTAAAAACTGATATAACTTAAGGCATGGCATATGGTTAGTTTTATTAAAAACTGATATAACTCAGTGCATTGCATTTTGTTAGTTTTATTAAAAACTGATATAACTTAAAGCATTGCATATGGTTAGTTTTATTAAAAACTGATATAACTTAAAGCATTGCATATGGTTAGTTTTATTGAAAACGGATATAACTCAATGCATTGCCTTTTGTTAGTTTTATTAAAAACTGATATAACTTAAGGCATGGCATATGGTTAGTTTTATTAAAAACTGATATAACTCAGTGCATTGCATTTTGTTAGTTTTATTAAAAACTGATATAACTTAAAGCATTGCATATGGTTAGTTTTATTGAAAACGGATATAACTCAATGCATTGCCTTTTGTTAGTTTTATTGAAAACTGATATAACTTAAGGCATGGCATATGGTTAGTTTTATTAAAAACTGATATAACTCAGTGCATTGCATTTTGTTAGTTTTATTAAAAACTGATATAACTCAGTGCATTGCATTTCGCTAGTTTTATTAAAAACTGATATGACTCAGTGCATTGCATTTTGTTAGTTTTATTAAAAACTGATATAACTTAAAGCATTGCATATGGTTAGTTTTATTAAAAACTGATATAACTTAAAGCATTGCATATGGTTAGTTTTATTAAAAACTGATATAACTCAGTGCATTGCATTTTGTTAGTTTTATTAAAAACTGATATAACTTAAGGCATGGCATATGGTTAGTTTTATTAAAAACTGATATAACTTAAGGCAAGGCATACGTTAGTTTTATTAAAAACTGATATAACTCAGTGCATTGCATTTCGTTAGTTTTATTAAAAACTGATATAACTTAAAGCATTGCATATGGTTAGTTTTATTAAAAACGGATATAACTCAGTGCATTGCATTTTGTTAGTTTTATTAAAAACTGATATAACTTAAGGCATGGCATACGTTAGTTTTATTAAAAACTGATATAACTCAGTACATTGCATTTCGTTAGTTTTATTAAAAACTGATATAACTCAGTGCATTGCATTTTGTTAGTTTTATTAAAAACTGATATAACTTAAGGCATGGCATATGGTTAGTTTTATTAAAAACTGATATAACTTAAGGCATGGCATACGTTAGTTTTATTAAAAACTGATATAACTCAGTGCATTGCATTTCGTTAGTTTTATTAAAAACTGATATAACTCAGTGCATTGCATTTTGTTAGTTTTATTAAAAACTGATATAACTTAAAGCATTGCATATGGTTAGTTTTATTAAAAGCTGATATAACTCAGTGCATTGCATTTTGTTAGTTTTATTAAAAACTGATATAACTTAAAGCATTGCATATGGTTAGTTTTATTAAAAACTGATATAACTTAAAGCATTGCATATGGTTAGTTTTATTAAAAACGGATATAACTCAATGCATTGCATTTTGTTAGTTTTATTAAAAACTGATATAACTCAGTGCATTGCATTTTGTTAGTTTTATTAAAAACTGATATAACTTAAAGCATTGCATATGGTTAGTATTATTAAAAACTGATATAACTCAGTGCATTGCATTTTGTTAGTTTTATTAAAAACTGATATAACTTAAAGCATTGCATATGGTTAGTTTTATTAAAAGCTGATATAACTCAGTGCATTGCATTTTGTTAGTTTTATTAAAAACTGATATAACTTAAAGCATTGCATATGGTTAGTTTTATTAAAAACTGATATAACTTAAAGCATTGCATATGGTTAGTTTTATTAAAAACGGATATAACTCAATGCATTGCATTTTGTTAGTTTTATTAAAAACTGATATAACTCAGTGCATTGCATTTTGTTAGTTTTATTAAAAACTGATATAACTTAAGGCATGGCATACGGTTAGTTTTATTAAAAACTGATATAACTCAGTGCATTGCATTTTGTTAGTTTTATTAAAAACTGATATAACTTAAAGCATCGCATATGGTTAGTTTTATTAAAAACTGATATAACTCAGTGCATTGCATTTTGTTAGTTTTATTAAAAACTGATATAACTTAAAGCATTGCATATGGTTAGTTTTATTAAAAACTGATATAACTTAAAGCATTGCATATGGTTAGTTTTATTAAAAACGGATATAACTCAGTGCATTGCATTTTGTTAGTTTTATTAAAAACTGATATAACTTAAAGAATTGCATATGGTTAGTTTTATTAAAAACTGATATAACTTAAGGCAAGGCATACGTTAGTTTTAGTAAAAACTGATATAACTCAGTGCATTGCATTTCGTTAGTTTTATTAAAAACTGATATAACTCAGTACATTGCATTTTGTTAGTTTTATTAAAAACTGATATAACTCAGTGCATTGCATTTTGTTAGTTTTATTAAAAACTGATATAACTTAAGGCATGGCATATGGTTAGTTTTATTAAAAACTGATATAACTTAAGGCATGGCATACGTTAGTTTTATTAAAAACTGATATAACTCAGTGCATTGCATTTCGTTAGTTTTATTAAAAACTGATATAACTCAGTGCATTGCATTTTGTTAGTTTTATTAAAAACTGATATAACTTAAAGCATTGCATATGGTTAGTTTTATTAAAAGCTGATATAACTCAGTGCATTGCATTTTGTTAGTTTTATTAAAAACTGATATAACTTAAAGCATTGCATATGGTTAGTTTTATTAAAAACTGATATAACTTAAAGCATTGCATATGGTTAGTTTTATTAAAAACGGATATAACTCAATGCATTGCATTTTGTTAGTTTTATTAAAAACTGATATAACTCAGTGCATTGCATTTTGTTAGTTTTATTAAAAACTGATATAACTTAAAGCATTGCATATGGTTAGTATTATTAAAAACT
Source organism: Ceratitis rosa (assembly GCA_037013455.1). NCBI lineage: Eukaryota > Metazoa > Arthropoda > Insecta > Diptera > Tephritidae > Ceratitis > Ceratitis rosa. Next base: position 47,618 of record JAWMAG010000179.1, on the reverse strand, counting down.
GATATAACTCAGTGCATTGCATTTTGTTAGTTTTATTAAAAACTGATATAACTTAAAGCATTGCATATGGTTAGTTTTATTAAAAGCTGATATAACTCAGTGCATTGCATTTTGTTAGTTTTATTAAAAACTGATATAACTTAAAGCATTGCATATGGTTAGTTTTATTAAAAACTGATATAACTTAAAGCATTGCATATGGTTAGTTTTATTAAAAACGGATATAACTCAATGCATTGCATTTTGTTAGTTTTATTAAAAACTGATATAACTCAGTGCATTGCATTTTGTTAGTTTTATTAAAAACTGATATAACTTAAGGCATGGCATACGGTTAGTTTTATTAAAAACTGATATAACTCAGTGCATTGCATTTTGTTAGTTTTATTAAAAACTGATATAACTTAAAGCATCGCATATGGTTAGTTTTATTAAAAACTGATATAACTCAGTGCATTGCATTTTGTTAGTTTTATTAAAAACTGATATAACTTAAAGCATTGCATATGGTTAGTTTTATTAAAAACTGATATAACTTAAAGCATTGCATATGGTTAGTTTTATTAAAAACGGATATAACTCAGTGCATTGCATTTTGTTAGTTTTATTAAAAACTGATATAACTTAAAGAATTGCATATGGTTAGTTTTATTAAAAACTGATATAACTTAAGGCAAGGCATACGTTAGTTTTAGTAAAAACTGATATAACTCAGTGCATTGCATTTCGTTAGTTTTATTAAAAACTGATATAACTCAGTACATTGCATTTTGTTAGTTTTATTAAAAACTGATATAACTTAAAGCATTGCATATGGTTAGTTTTATTAAAAACTGATATAACTTAAAGCATTGCATTTGGTTAGTTTTATTAAAAACTGATATAACTCAGTGCATTGCATTTTGTTAGTTTTATTAAAAACTGATATAACTTAAAGCATTGCATATGGTTAGTTTTATTAAAAACTGATATAACTCAGTGCATTGCATTTTGTTAGTTTTATTAAAAACTGATATAACTTAAAGCATTGCATATGGTTAGTTTTATTAAAAGCTGATATAACTCAGTGCATTGCATTTTGTTAGTTTTATTAAAAACTGATATAACTTAAAGCATTGCATATGGTTAGTTTTATTAAAAACTGATATAACTTAAAGCATTGCATGTGGTTAGTTTTATTAAAAACGGATATAACTCAATGCATTGCATTTTGTTAGTTTTATTAAAAACTGGTATAACTCAGTGCATTGCATTTTGTTAGTTTTATTAAAAACTGATATAACTTAAGGCATGGCATATGGTTAGTTTTATTAAAAACTGATATAACTCAGTGCATTGCATTTTGTTAGTTTTATTAAAAACTGATATAACTTAAAGCATTGCATATGGTTAGTTTTATTAAAAACTGATATAACTCAGTGCATTGCATTTTGTTAGTTTTATTAAAAACAGATATAACATAAAGCATTGCATATGGTAAGTTTTATTAAAAACTGATATAACTCAGTGCATTGCATTTTGTTAGTTTTATTAAAAACTGATATAACTTAAAGCATTGCATATGGTTAGTTTTATTAAAAACTGATATAACTTAAAGCATTGCATATGGTTAGTTTTATTGAAAACGGATATAACTTAATGCATTGCCTTTTGTTAGTTTTATTAAAAACTGATATAACTTAAGGCATGGCATATGGTTAGTTTTATTAAAAACTGATATAACTCAGTGCATTGCATTTTGTTAGTTTTATTAAAAACTGATATAACTCAGTGCATTGCATTTTGTTAGTTTTATTAAAAACTGATATAACTTAAAGAATTGCATATGGTTAGTTTTATTAAAAACGGATATAACTCAGTGCATTGCATTTTGTTAGTTTTATTAAAAACTGATATAACTTAAGGCATGGCATATGGTTAGTTTTATTAAAAACTGATATAACTCAGTGCATTGCATTTTGTTAGTTTTATTAAAAACTGATATAACTTAAAGCATTGCATATGGTTAGTTTTATTAAAAACTGATATAACTCAGTGCATTGCATTTTGTTAGTTTTATTAAAAACTGATATAACATAAAGCATTGCATATGGTTAGTTTTATTAAAAACTGATATAACTTAAAGCATTGCATATGGTTAGTTTTATTGAAAACGGATATAACTCAATGCATTGCCTTTTGTTAGTTTTATTAAAAACTGATATAACTTAAGGCATGGCATATGGTCAGTTTTATTAAAAACTGATATAACTCAGTGCATTGCATTTTGTTAGTTTTATTAAAAACTGATTTAACTTAAAGCATTGCATATGGTTAGTTTTATTAAAAACTGATATAACTTAAAGCATTGCATATGGTTAGTTTTATTGAAAACGGATATAACTCAATGCATTGCCTTTTGTTAGTTTTATTAAAAACTGATATAACTTAAGGCATGGCATATGGTTAGTTTTATTAAAAACTGATATAACTCAGTGCATTGCATTTTGTTAGTTTTATTAAAAACTGATATAACTTAAAGCATTGCATATGGTTAGTTTTATTAAAAACTGATATAACTTAAAGCATTGCATATGGTTAGTTTTATTGAAAACGGATATAACTCAATGCATTGCCTTTTGTTAGTTTTATTAAAAACTGATATAACTTAAGGCATGGCATATGGTTAGTTTTATTAAAAACTGATATAACTCAGTGCATTGCATTTTGTTAGTTTTATTAAAAACTGATATAACTTAAAGCATTGCATATGGTTAGTTTTATTGAAAACGGATATAACTCAATGCATTGCCTTTTGTTAGTTTTATTGAAAACTGATATAACTTAAGGCATGGCATATGGTTAGTTTTATTAAAAACTGATATAACTCAGTGCATTGCATTTTGTTAGTTTTATTAAAAACTGATATAACTCAGTGCATTGCATTTCGCTAGTTTTATTAAAAACTGATATGACTCAGTGCATTGCATTTTGTTAGTTTTATTAAAAACTGATATAACTTAAAGCATTGCATATGGTTAGTTTTATTAAAAACTGATATAACTTAAAGCATTGCATATGGTTAGTTTTATTAAAAACTGATATAACTCAGTGCATTGCATTTTGTTAGTTTTATTAAAAACTGATATAACTTAAGGCATGGCATATGGTTAGTTTTATTAAAAACTGATATAACTTAAGGCAAGGCATACGTTAGTTTTATTAAAAACTGATATAACTCAGTGCATTGCATTTCGTTAGTTTTATTAAAAACTGATATAACTTAAAGCATTGCATATGGTTAGTTTTATTAAAAACGGATATAACTCAGTGCATTGCATTTTGTTAGTTTTATTAAAAACTGATATAACTTAAGGCATGGCATACGTTAGTTTTATTAAAAACTAATATAACTCAGTACATTGCATTTCGTTAGTTTTATTAAAAACTGATATAACTCAGTGCATTGCATTTTGTTAGTTTTATTAAAAACTGATATAACTTAAGGCATGGCATATGGTTAGTTTTATTAAAAACTGATATAACTTAAGGCATGGCATACGTTAGTTTTATTAAAAACTGATATAACTCAGTGCATTGCATTTCGTTAGTTTTATTAAAAACTGATATAACTCAGTGCATTGCATTTTGTTAGTTTTATTAAAAACTGATACAACTCACTGCCTTGCATTGTGTTAGTTGTATTAAAAACTAATACAACTCACTGCATTGCATATGGTTAGTTTTATTAAAAACGGATATAACTCAGTGCATTGCATTTGGTTAGTTTTATTAAAAACTGATATAACTTAAGGCATGGCATATGGTTAGTTTTATTAAAAACTGATATAACTTAAAGCATTGCATATGGTTAGTTTTATTAAAAACTGATATAACTTAAAGCATTGCATATGGTTAGTTTTATTAAAAACGGATATAACTCAGTGCATTGCATTTTGTTAGTTTTATTAAAAACTGATATAACTTAAAGCATTGCATATGGTTAGTTTTATTAAAAACTGATATAACTTAAAGCATTGCATATGGTTAGTTTTATTAAAAACTGATATAACTTAAAGCATTGCATATGGTTAGTTTTATTAAAAACGGATATAACTCAGTGCATTGCATCTTGTTAGTTTTATTAAAAACTGATATAACTTAAAGAATTGCATATGGTTAGTTTTATTAAAAACTGATATAACTTAAGGCAAGGCATACGTTAGTTTTAGTAAAAACTGATATAACTCAGTGCATTGCATTTCGTTAGTTTTATTAAAAACTGATATAACTCAGTACATTGCATTTTGTTAGTTTTATTAAAAACTGATATAACTTAAAGCATTGCATATGGTTAGTTTTATTAAAAACTGATATAACTTAAAGCATTGCATTTGGTTAGTTTTATTAAAAACTGATATAACTCAGTGCATTGCATTTTGTTAGTTTTATTAAAAACTGATATAACTTAAAGCATTGCATATGGTTAGTTTTATTAAAAACTGATACAACTCAGTGCATTGCATTTTGTTAGTTTTATTAAAAACTGATATAACTTAAAGCATTGCATATGGTTAGTTTTATTAAAAGCTGATATAACTCAGTGCATTGCATATGGTTAGTTTTATTAAAAACTGATATAACTCAGTGCATTGCATTTTGTTAGTTTTATTAAAAACTGATATAACTTAAAGCATTGCATATGGTTAGTTTTATTAAAAACTGATATAACTCAGTGCATTGCATTTTGTTAGTTTTATTAATAACTGATATAACTTAAGGCATGGCATATAATTAGTTTTATTAAAAACTGATATAACTCAGTGCATTGCATTTTGTTAGTTTTATTAAAAACTGATATAACTTAAGGCCTGGCATATGGTTAGTTTTATTAAAAACTGATATAACTCAGTGCATTGCATTTTGTTAGTTTTATTAAAAACTTATATAACTTAAGGCATGGCATATGGTTAGTTTTATTAAAAACTGATATAACTCAGTGCATTGCATTTTGTTAGTTTTATTAAAAACTGATATAACTTAAAGCATTGCATATGGTTAGTTTTATTAAAAACTGATATAACTCAGTGCATTGCATTTCGTTAGTTTTATTAAAAACTGATATAACTCAGTGCATTGCATTTTGTTAGTTTTATTAAAAACTGATATAACTTAAAGCATTGCATATGGTTAGTTTTATTAAAAACTGATATAACTCAGTGCATTGCATTTTGTTAGTTTTATTAAAAACTGATATAACTTAAGGCATGGCATATGGTTAGTTTTATTAAAAACTGATATAACTCAGTGCATTGCATTTTGTTAGTTTTATTAAAAACTGATATAACTTAAGGCATGGCATATGGTTAGTTTTATTAAAAACTGATATAACTCAGTGCATTGCATTTTGTTAGTTTTATTAAAAACTGATATAACTTAAAGCATTGCATATGGTTAGTTTTATTAAAAACTGATATAACTCAGTGCATTGCATTTTGTTAGTTTTATTAAAAACTGATATAACTCAGTGCATTGCATTTTGTTAGTTTTATTAAAAACTGATATAACTCAGTGCATTGCATTTTGTTAGTTTTATTAAAAACTGATATAACTTAAGGCATGGCATATGGTTAGTTTTATTAAAAACTGATATAACTCAGTGCATTGCATTTTGTTAGTTTTATTAAAAACTGATATAACTTAAAGCATTGCATATGGTTAGTTTTATTAAAAACTGATATAACTCAGTGCATTGCATTTTGTTAGTTTTATTAAAAACTGATATAACTCAGTGCATTGCATTTCGTTAGTTTTATTAAAAACTGATATAACTCAGTGCATTGCATTTTGTTAGTTTTATTAAAAACTGATATAACTTAAAGCATTGCATATGGTTAGTTTTATTAAAAACTGATATAACTCAGTGCATTGCATTTTGTTAGTTTTATTAAAAACTGATATAACTCAGTGCATTGCATTTTGTTAGTTTTATTAAAAACTGATATAACTTAAAGCATTGCATATGGTTAGTTTTATTAAAAACTGATATAACTCAGTGCATTGCATTTTGTTAGTTTTATTAAAAACTGATATAACTCAGTGCATTGCATTTCGTTAGTTTTATTAAAAACTGATATAACTCAGTGCATTGCATTTTGTTAGTTTTATTAAAAACTGATATAACTTAAAGCATTGCATATGGTTAGTTTTATTAAAAACTGATATAACTCAGTGCATTGCATTTTGTTAGTTTTATTAAAAACTGATATAACTTAAAGCATTGCATATGGTTAGTTTTATTAAAAACTGATATAACTCAGTGCATTGCATTTTGTTAGTTTTATTAAAAACTGATATAACTCAGTGCATTGCATTTTGTTAGTTTTATTAAAAACTGATATAACTTAAAGCATTGCATATGGTTAGTTTTATTAAAAACTGATATAACTCAGTGCATTGCATTTTGTTAGTTTTATTAAAAACTGATATAACTCAGTGCATTGCATTTCGTTAGTTTTATTAAAAACTGATATAACTCAGTGCATTGCATTTTGTTAGTTTTATTAAAAACTGATATAACTTAAAGCATTGCATATGGTTAGTTTTATTAAAAACTGATATAACTCAGTGCATTGCATTTTGTTAGTTTTATTAAAAACTGATATAACTCAGTGCATTGCATTTTGTTAGTTTTATTAAAAACTGATATAACTCAGTGCATTGCATTTTGTTAGTTTTATTAAAAACTGATATAACTTAAGGCATGGCATATGGTTAGTTTTATTAAAAACTGATATAACTCAGTGCATTGCATTTTGTTAGTTTTATTAAAAACTGATATAACTTAAGGCATGGCATATGGTTAGTTTTATTAAAAACTGATATAACTCAGTGCATTGCATTTTGTTAGTTTTATTAAAAACTGATATAACTTAAGGCATGGCATATGGTTAGTTTTATTAAAAACTGATATAACTCAGTGCATTGCATTTTGTTAGTTTTATTAAAAACTGATATAACTTAAGGCATGGCATATGGTTAGTTTTATTAAAAACTGATATAACTCAGTGCATTGCATTTTGTTAGTTTTATTAAAAACTGATATAACTTAAGGCATGGCATATGGTTAGTTTTATTAAAAACTGATATAACTCAGTGCATTGCATTTTGTTAGTTTTATTAAAAACTGATATAACTTAAGGCATGGCATATGGTTAGTTTTATTAAAAACTGATATAACTCAGTGCATTGCATTTTGTTAGTTTTATTAAAAACTGATATAACTTAAGGCATGGCATATGGTTAGTTTTATTAAAAACTGATATAACTCAGTGCATTGCATTTTGTTAGTTTTATTAAAAACTGATATAACTTAAAGCATTGCATATGGTTAGTTTTATTAAAAACTGATATAACTCAGTGCATTGCATTTTGTTAGTTTTATTAAAAACTGATATAACTTAAGGCATGGCATATGGTTAGTTTTATTAAAAACTGATATAACTCAGTGCATTGCATTTTGTTAGTTTTATTAAAAACTGATATAACTTAAGGCATGGCATATGGTTAGTTTTATTAAAAACTGATATAACTCAGTGCATTGCATTTTGTTAGTTTTATTAAAAACTGATATAACTTAAAGCATTGCATATGGTTAGTTTTATTAAAAACTGATATAACTCAGTGCATTGCATTTTGTTAGTTTTATTAAAAACTGATATAACTCAGTGCATTGCATTTCGTTAGTTTTATTAAAAACTGATATAACTCAGTGCATTGCATTTTGTTAGTTTTATTAAAAACTGATATAACTTAAAGCATTGCATATGGTTAGTTTTATTAAAAACTGATATAACTCAGTGCATTGCATTTTGTTAGTTTTATTAAAAACTGATATAACTCAGTGCATTGCATTTTGTTAGTTTTATTAAAAACTGATATAACTCAGTGCATTGCATTTTGTTAGTTTTATTAAAAACTGATATAACTTAAGGCATGGCATATGGTTAGTTTTATTAAAAACTGATATAACTCAGTGCATTGCATTTTGTTAGTTTTATTAAAAACTGATATAACTTAAAGCATTGCATATGGTTAGTTTTATTAAAAACTGATATAACTCAGTGCATTGCATTTTGTTAGTTTTATTAAAAACTGATATAACTTAAGGCATGGCATATGGTTAGTTTTATTAAAAACTGATATAACTCAGTGCATTGCATTTTGTTAGTTTTATTAAAAACTTATATAACTTAAGGCATGGCATATGGTTAGTTTTATTAAAAACTGATATAACTCAGTGCATTGCATTTTGTTAGTTTTATTAAAAACTGATATAACTTAAAGCATTGCATATGGTTAGTTTTATTAAAAACTGATATAACTCAGTGCATTGCATTTCGTTAGTTTTATTAAAAACTGATATAACTCAGTGCATTGCATTTTGTTAGTTTTATTAAAAACTGATATAACTTAAAGCATTGCATATGGTTAGTTTTATTAAAAACTGATATAACTCAGTGCATTGCATTTTGTTAGTTTTATTAAAAACTGATATAACTTAAAGCATTGCATATGGTTAGTTTTATTAAAAACTGATATAACTCAGTGCATTGCATTTTGTTAGTTTTATTAAAAACTGATATAACTCAGTGCATTGCATTTTGTTAGTTTTATTAAAAACTGATATAACTTAAAGAATTGCATATGGTTAGTTTTATTAAAAACGGATATAACTCAGTGCATTGCATTTTGTTAGTTTTATTAAAAACTGATATAACTTAAGGCATTGCATATGGTTAGTTTTATTAAAAACTGATATAACTCAGTGCATTGCATTTTGTTAGTTTTATTAAAAACTGATATAACTTAAAGCATTGTATATGGTTAGTTTTATTAAAAACTGATATAACTCAGTGCATTGCATTTTGTTAGTTTTATTAAAAACTGATATAACATAAAGCATTGCATATGGTTAGTTTTATTAAAAACTGATATAACTCAGTGCATTGCATTTTGTTAGTTTTATTAAAAACTGATATAACTTAAAGCATTGCATATGGTTAGTTTTATTAAAAACTGATATAACTTAAAGCATTGCATATGGTTAGTTTTATTGAAAACGGATATAACTCAATGCATTGCCTTTTGTTAGTTTTATTAAAAACTGATATAACTTAAGGCATGGCATATGGTTAGTTTTATTAAAAACTGATATAACTCAGTGCATTGCATTTTGTTAGTTTTATTAAAAACTGATATAACTTAAAGCATTGCATATGGTTAGTTTTATTAAAAACTGATATAACTCAGTGCATTGCATTTTGCTAGTTTTATTAAAAACTGATATAACTTAAAGCATTGCATATGGTTAGTTTTATTAAAAACTGATATAACTCAGTGCATTGCATTTTGTTAGTTTTATTAAAAACTGATATAACTTAAAGAATTGCATATGGTTAGTTTTATTAAAAACGGATATAACTCAGTGCATTGCATTTTGTTAGTTTTATTAAAAACTGATATAACTTAAGGCATGGCATATGGTTAGTTTTATTAAAAACTGATATAACTCAGTGCATTGCATTTTGTTAGTTTTATTAAAAACTGATATAACTTAAAGCATTGCATATGGTTAGTTTTATTAAAAACTGATATAACTCAGTGCATTGCATTTTGTTAGTTTTATTAAAAACTGATATAACATAAAGCATTGCATATGGTTAGTTTTATTAAAAACTGATATAACTTAAAGCATTGCATATGGTTAGTTTTATTGAAAACGGATATAACTCAATGCATTGCCTTTTGTTAGTTTTATTAAAAACTGATATAACTTAAGGCATGGCATATGGTTAGTTTTATTAAAAACTGATATAACTCAGTGCATTGCATTTTGTTAGTTTTATTAAAAACTGATTTAACTTAAAGCATTGCATATGGTTAGTTTTATTAAAAACTGATATAACTTAAAGCATTGCATATGGTTAGTTTTATTGAAAACGGATATAACTCAATGCATTGCCTTTTGTTAGTTTTATTAAAAACTGATATAACTTAAGGCATGGCATATGGTTAGTTTTATTAAAAACTGATATAACTCAGTGCATTGCATTTTGTTAGTTTTATTAAAAACTGATATAACTTAAAGCATTGCATATGGTTAGTTTTATTAAAAACTGATATAACTTAAAGCATTGCATATGGTTAGTTTTATTGAAAACGGATATAACTCAATGCATTGCCTTTTGTTAGTTTTATTAAAAACTGATATAACTTAAGGCATGGCATATGGTTAGTTTTATTAAAAACTGATATAACTCAGTGCATTGCATTTCGTTAGTTTTATTAAAAACTGATATAACTGAAAGCATTGCATATGGTTAGTTTTATTGAAAACGGATATAACTCAATGCATTGCCTTTTGTTAGTTTTATTAAAAACTGATATAACTTAAGGCATGGCATATGGTTAGTTTTATTAAAAACTGATATAACTCAGTGCATTGCATTTTGTTAGTTTTATTAAAAACTGATATAACTCAGTGCATTGCATTTTGTTAGTTTTATTAAAAACTGATATAACTTAAAGCATTGCATATGGTTAGTTTTATTGAAAACGGATATAACTCAATGCATTGCCTTTTGTTAGTTTTATTAAAAACTGATATAACTTAAGGCATGGCATATGGTTAGTTTTATTAAAAACTGATATAACTCAGTGCATTGCATTTTGTTAGTTTTATTAAAAACTGATATAACTCAATGCATTGCCTTTTGTTAGTTTTATTAAAAACTGATATAACTTAAGGCATGGCATATGGTTAGTTTTATTAAAAACTGATATAACTCAGTGCATTGCATTTTGTTAGTTTTATTAAAAACTGATATAACTTAAAGCATTGCATATGGTTAGTTTTATTTAAAACTGATATAACTTAAAGCATTGCATATGGTTAGTTTTATTGAAAACGGATATAACTCAATGCATTGCCTTTTGTTAGTTTTATTAAAAACTGATATAACTTAAGGCATGGCATATGGTTAGTTTTATTAAAAACTGATATAACTCAGTGCATTGCATTTTGTTAGTTTTATTAAAAACTGATATAACTTAGTGTATTGAATTTTTTTATTTTTTTAAAAACTGATATAACTTAAAGCATTGCATATGGTTAGTTTTATTGAAAACGGATATAACTCAATGCATTGCCTTTTGTTAGTTTTATTAAAAACTGATATAACTTAAGGCATGGCATATGGTTAGTTTTATTAAAAACTGATATAACTCAGTGCATTGCATTTTGTTAGTTTTATTAAAAACTGATATAACTTAAAGCATTGCATATGGTTAGTTTTATTAAAAACTGATATAACTCAGTGCATTGCATTTTGTTAGTTTTATTGAAAACGGATATAACTCAATGCATTGCCTTTTGTTAGTTTTATTAAAAACTGATATAACTTAAGTCATGGCATATGGTTAGTTTTATTAAAAACTGATATAACTCAGTGCATTGCATTTTGTTAGTTTTATTAAAAACTGATATAACTTAAAGCATTGCATATGGTTAGTTTTATTAAAAACTGATATAACTCAGTGCATTGCATTTTGTTAGTTTTATTGAAAACGGATATAACTCAATGCATTGCCTTTTGTTAGTTTTATTAAAAACTGATATAACTTAAGTCATGGCATATGGTTAGTTTTATTAAAAACTGATATAACTCAGTGCATTGCATTTTGTTAGTTTTATTAAAAACTGATATAACTTAAAGCATAGCATATGGTTAGTTTTATTAAAAACTGATATAACTCAGTGCATTGCATTTTGTTAGTTTTATTGAAAACGGATATAACTCAATGCATTGCCTTTTGTTAGTTTTATTAAAAACTGATATAACTTAAGTCATGGCATATGGTTAGTTTTATTAAAAACTGATATAACTCAGTGCATTGCATTTTGTTAGTTTTATTAAAAACTGATATAACTCAGTGCATTGCATATGGTTAGTTTTATTAAAAACTGATATAACTCAGTGCATTGCATTTTGTTAGTTTTATTGAAAACGGATATAACTCAATGCATTGCCTTTTGTTAGTTTTATTAAAAACTGATATAACTTAAGTCATGGCATATGGTTAGTTTTATTAAAAACTGATATAACTCAGTGCATTGCATTTTGTTAGTTTTATTAAAAACTGATATAACTTAAAGCATTGCATATGGTTAGTTTTATTAAAAACTGATATAACTCAGTGCATTGCATTTTGTTAGTTTTATTGAAAACGGATATAACTCAATGCATTGCCTTTTGTTAGTTTTATTAAAAACTGATATAACTTAAGTCATGGCATATGGTTAGTTTTATTAAAAACTGATATAACTCAGTGCATTGCATTTTGTTAGTTTTATTGAAAACGGATATAACTTAAGTCATGGCATATGGTTAGTTTTATTAAAAACTGATATAACTCAGTGCATTGCATTTTGTTAGTTTTATTAAAAACTGATATAACTTAAAGCATAGCATATGGTTAGTTTTATTAAAAACTGATATAACTTAAGGCATGGCATATGGTTAGTTTTATTAAAAACTGATATAACTCAGTGCATTGCATTTTGTTAGTTTTATTAAAAACTGATTTAACTTAAAGCATTGCATATGGTTAGTTTTATTAAAAACTGATATAACTTAAAGCATTGCATATGGTTAGTTTTATTGAAAACGGATATAACTCAATGCATTGCCTTTTGTTAGTTTTATTAAAAACTGATATAACTTAAGGCATGGCATATGGTTAGTTTTATTAAAAACTGATATAACTCAGTGCATTGCATTTTGTTAGTTTTATTAAAAACTGATATAACTTAAAGCATTGCATATGGTTAGTTTTATTAAAAACTGATATAACTTAAAGCATTGCATATGGTTAGTTTTATTGAAAACGGATATAACTCAATGCATTGCCTTTTGTTAGTTTTATTAAAAACTGATATAACTTAAGGCATGGCATATGGTTAGTTTTATTAAAAACTGATATAACTCAGTGCATTGCATTTCGTTAGTTTTATTAAAAACTGATATAACTGAAAGCATTGCATATGGTTAGTTTTATTGAAAACGGATATAACTCAATGCATTGCCTTTTGTTAGTTTTATTAAAAACTGATATAACTTAAGGCATGGCATATGGTTAGTTTTATTAAAAACTGATATAACTCAGTGCATTGCATTTTGTTAGTTTTATTAAAAACTGATATAACTCAGTGCATTGCATTTTGTTAGTTTTATTAAAAACTGATATAACTTAAAGCATTGCATATGGTTAGTTTTATTGAAAACGGATATAACTCAATGCATTGCCTTTTGTTAGTTTTATTAAAAACTGATATAACTTAAGGCATGGCATATGGTTAGTTTTATTAAAAACTGATATAACTCAGTGCATTGCATTTTGTTAGTTTTATTAAAAACTGATATAACTCAATGCATTGCCTTTTGTTAGTTTTATTAAAAACTGATATAACTTAAGGCATGGCATATGGTTAGTTTTATTAAAAACTGATATAACTCAGTGCATTGCATTTTGTTAGTTTTATTAAAAACTGATATAACTTAAAGCATTGCATATGGTTAGTTTTATTTAAAACTGATATAACTTAAAGCATTGCATATGGTTAGTTTTATTGAAAACGGATATAACTCAATGCATTGCCTTTTGTTAGTTTTATTAAAAACTGATATAACTTAAGGCATGGCATATGGTTAGTTTTATTAAAAACTGATATAACTCAGTGCATTGCATTTTGTTAGTTTTATTAAAAACTGATATAACTTAGTGTATTGAATTTTTTTATTTTTTTAAAAACTGATATAACTTAAAGCATTGCATATGGTTAGTTTTATTGAAAACGGATATAACTCAATGCATTGCCTTTTGTTAGTTTTATTAAAAACTGATATAACTTAAGGCATGGCATATGGTTAGTTTTATTAAAAACTGATATAACTCAGTGCATTGCATTTTGTTAGTTTTATTAAAAACTGATATAACTTAAAGCATTGCATATGGTTAGTTTTATTAAAAACTGATATAACTCAGTGCATTGCATTTTGTTAGTTTTATTGAAAACGGATATAACTCAATGCATTGCCTTTTGTTAGTTTTATTAAAAACTGATATAACTTAAGTCATGGCATATGGTTAGTTTTATTAAAAACTGATATAACTCAGTGCATTGCATTTTGTTAGTTTTATTAAAAACTGATATAACTTAAAGCATTGCATATGGTTAGTTTTATTAAAAACTGATATAACTCAGTGCATTGCATTTTGTTAGTTTTATTGAAAACGGATATAACTCAATGCATTGCCTTTTGTTAGTTTTATTAAAAACTGATATAACTTAAGTCATGGCATATGGTTAGTTTTATTAAAAACTGATATAACTCAGTGCATTGCATTTTGTTAGTTTTATTAAAAACTGATATAACTTAAAGCATAGCATATGGTTAGTTTTATTAAAAACTGATATAACTCAGTGCATTGCATTTTGTTAGTTTTATTGAAAACGGATATAACTCAATGCATTGCCTTTTGTTAGTTTTATTAAAAACTGATATAACTTAAGTCATGGCATATGGTTAGTTTTATTAAAAACTGATATAACTCAGTGCATTGCATTTTGTTAGTTTTATTAAAAACTGATATAACTCAGTGCATTGCATATGGTTAGTTTTATTAAAAACTGATATAACTCAGTGCATTGCATTTTGTTAGTTTTATTGAAAACGGATATAACTCAATGCATTGCCTTTTGTTAGTTTTATTAAAAACTGATATAACTTAAGTCATGGCATATGGTTAGTTTTATTAAAAACTGATATAACTCAGTGCATTGCATTTTGTTAGTTTTATTAAAAACTGATATAACTTAAAGCATTGCATATGGTTAGTTTTATTAAAAACTGATATAACTCAGTGCATTGCATTTTGTTAGTTTTATTGAAAACGGATATAACTCAATGCATTGCCTTTTGTTAGTTTTATTAAAAACTGATATAACTTAAGTCATGGCATATGGTTAGTTTTATTAAAAACTGATATAACTCAGTGCATTGCATTTTGTTAGTTTTATTGAAAACGGATATAACTTAAGTCATGGCATATGGTTAGTTTTATTAAAAACTGATATAACTCAGTGCATTGCATTTTGTTAGTTTTATTAAAAACTGATATAACTTAAAGCATAGCATATGGTTAGTTTTATTAAAAACTGATATAACTCAGTGCATTGCATTTTGTTAGTTTTATTGAAAACGGATATAACTCAATGCATTGCCTTTTGTTAGTTTTATTAAAAACTGATATAACTTAAGTCATGGCATATGGTTAGTTTTATTAAAAACTGATATAACTCAGTGCATTGCATTTTGTTAGTTTTATTAAAAACTGATATAACTCAGTGCATTGCATATGGTTAGTTTTATTAAAAACTGATATAACTCAGTGCATTGCATTTTGTTAGTTTTATTGAAAACGGATATAACTCAATGCATTGCCTTTTGTTAGTTTTATTAAAAACTGATATAACTTAAGTCATGGCATATGGTTAGTTTTATTAAAAACTGATATAACTCAGTGCATTGCATTTTGTTAGTTTTATTAAAAACTGATATAACTTAAAGCATTGCATATGGTTAGTTTTATTAAAAACTGATATAACTCAGTGCATTGCATTTTGTTAGTTTTATTGAAAACGGATATAACTCAATGCATTGCCTTTTGTTAGTTTTATTAAAAACTGATATAACTTAAGTCATGGCATATGGTTAGTTTTATTAAAAACTGATATAACTCAGTGCATTGCATTTTGTTAGTTTTATTAAAAACTGATATAACTTAAAGCATTGCATATGGTTAGTTTTATTAAAAACTGATATAACTCAGTGCATTGCATTTTGTTAGTTTTATTGAAAACGGATATAACTCAATGCATTACCTTTTGTTAGTTTTATTAAAAACTGATATAACTTAAGTCATGGCATATGGTTAGTTTTATTAAAAACTGATATAACTCAGTGCATTGCATTTTGTTAGTTTTATTAAAAACTGATATAACTTAAAGCATTGCATATGGTTAGTTTTATTAAAAACTGATATAACTCAGTGCATTGCATTTTGTTAGTTTTATTGAAAACGGATATAACTCAATGCATTGCCTTTTGTTAGTTTTATTAAAAACTGATATAACTTAAGTCATGGCATATGGTTAGTTTTATTAAAAACTGATATAACTCAGGGCATTGCATTTTGTTAGTTTTATTAAAAACTGATATAACTTAAAGCATTGCATATGGTTAGTTTTATTAAAAACTGATATAACTCAGTGCATTGCATTTTGTTAGTTTTATTGAAAACGGATATAACTCAATGCATTGCCTTTTGTTAGTTTTATTAAAAACTGATATAACTTAAGGCATGGCATATGGTTAGTTTTATTAAAAACTGATATAACTCAGTGCATTGCATTTTGTTAGTTTTATTAAAAACTGATATAACTTAAAGCATTGCATATGGTTAGTTTTATTGAAAACGGATATAACTCAATGCATTGCCTTTTGTTAGTTTTATTAAAAACTGATATAACTTAAGGCATGGCATATGGTTAGTTTTATTAAAAACTGATATAACTCAGTGCATTGCATTTTGTTAGTTTTATTAAAAACTGATATAACTTAAAGCATTGCATATGGTTAGTTTTATTAAAAACTGATATAACTTAAAGCATTGCATATGGTTAGTTTTATTAAAAACTGATATAACTCAGTGCATTGCATTTTGTTAGTTTTATTAAAAACTTATATAACATAAAGCATTGCATATGGTTAGTTTTATTAAAAACTGATATAACTCAGTGCATTGCATTTTGTTAGTTTTATTAAAAACTTATATAACATAAAGCATTGCATATGGTTAGTTTTATTAAAAACTGATATAACTCAGTGCATTGCATTTTGTTAGTTTTATTGAAAACGGATATAACTCAATGCATTGCCTTTTGTTAGTTTTATTAAAAACTGATATAACTTAAGGCATGGCAAATGGTTAGTTTTATTAAAAACTGATATAACTCAGTGCATTGCATTTTGTTAGTTTTATTAAAAACTGATATAACTTAAAGCATTGCATATGGTTAGTTTTATTAAAAACTGATATAACTCAGTGCATTGCATTTTGTTAGTTTTATTAAAAACTGATATAACTCAGTGCATTGCATATGGTTAGTTTTATTAAAAACTGATATAACTCAGTGCATTGCATTTTGTTAGTTTTATTGAAAACGGATATAACTCAATGCATTGCCTTTTGTTAGTTTTATTAAAAACTGATATAACTTAAGTCATGGCATATGGTTAGTTTTATTAAAAACTGATATAACTCAGTGCATTGCATTTTGTTAGTTTTATTAAAAACTGATATAACTTAAGGCATGGCATATGGTTAGTTTTATTAAAAACTGATATAACTCAGTGCATTGCATTTTGTTAGTTTTATTAAAAACTGATATAACTTAAAGCATTGCATATGGTTAGTTTTATTAAAAACTGATATAACTCAGTGCATTGCATATGGTTAGTTTTATTGAAAACGGATATAACTCAATGCATTGCCTTTTGTTAGTTTTATTAAAAACTGATATAACTTAAGGCATGGCATATGGTTAGTTTTATTAAAAACTGATATAACTCAGTGCATTGCATTTTGTTAGTTTTATTAAAAACTGATATAACATAAAGCATTGCATATGGTTAGTTTTATTAAAAACTGATATAACTCAGTGCATTGCATTTTGTTAGTTTTATTAAAAACTGATATAACTTAAAGCATTGCATATGGTTAGTTTTATTAAAAACTGATATAACTTAAAGCATTGCATTTTGTTAGTTTTATTAAAAACTGATATAACTTAAAGCATTGCATATGGTTAGTTTTATTAAAAATTGATATAACTCAGTGCATTGCATTTTGTTAGTTTTATTAAAAACTTATATAACATAAAGCATTGCATATGGTTAGTTTTATTAAAAACTGATATAACTCAGTGCATTGCATTTTGTTAGTTTTATTAAAAACTTATATAACATAAAGCATTGCATATGGTTAGTTTTATTAAAAACTGATATAACTCAGTGCATTGCATTTTGTTAGTTTTATTGAAAACGGATATAACTCAATGCATTGCCTTTTGTTAGTTTTATTAAAAACTGATATAACTTAAGGCATGGCATATGGTTAGTTTTATTAAAAACTGATATAACTCAGTGCATTGCATTTTGTTAGTTTTATTAAAAACTGATATAACTTAAGGCATGGCATATGGTTAGTTTTATTAAAAACTGATATAACTCAGTGCATTGCATTTTGTTAGTTTTATTAAAAACTGATATAACTTAAAGCATTGCATATGGTTAGTTTTATTAAAAACTGATATAACTCAGTGCATTGCATTTTGTTAGTTTTATTAAAAACTTATATAACATAAAGCATTGCATATGGTTAGTTTTATTAAAAACTGATATAACTCAGTGCATTGCATTTTGTTAGTTTTATTGAAAACGGATATAACTCAATGCATTGCCTTTTGTTAGTTTTATTAAAAACTGATATAACTTAAGTCATGGCATATGGTTAGTTTTATTAAAAACTGATATAACTCAGTGCATTGCATTTTGTTAGTTTTATTAAAAACTGATATAACTTAAAGCATTGCATATGGTTAGTTTTATTAAAAACTGATATAACTCAGTGCATTGCATTTTGTTAGTTTTATTAAAAACTGATATAACTCAGTGCATTGCATATGGTTAGTTTTATTAAAAACTGATATAACTCAGTGCATTGCATTTTGTTAGTTTTATTGAAAACGGATATAACTCAATGCATTGCCTTTTGTTAGTTTTATTAAAAACTGATATAACTTAAGTCATGGCATATGGTTAGTTTTATTAAAAACTGATATAACTCAGTGCATTGCATTTTGTTAGTTTTATTAAAAACTGATATAACTTAAAGCATTGCATATGGTTAGTTTTATTAAAAACGGATATAACTCAGTGCATTGCATTTTGTTAGTTTTATTAAAAACTGATATAACTTAAAGCATTGCATATGATTAGTTTTATTAAAAACTGATATAACTCAGTGCATTGCATGTTGTTAGTTTTATTAAAAACTGATATAACTCAGTGCATTGCATTTTGTTAGTTTTATTAAAAACTGATATAACTTAAAGCATTGCATATGGTTAGTTTTATTAAAAACTGATATAACTCGATGCATTGCATTTTGTTAGTTTTATTAAAAACTGATATAACTTAAAGCACTGCATATGGTTAGTTTTATTAAAAACTGATATAACTCAGTGCATTGCATATGGTTAGTTTTATTAAAAACGGATATAACTCAGTGCATTGCATATGGTTAGTTTTATTAAAAACTGATATAACTTAAAGCATTGCATATGGTTAGTTTTATTAAAAACTGATATAACTCAGTGCATTGCATTTTGTTAGTTTTATTAAAAACTGATATAACTTAAAGCATTGCATATGGTTAGTTTTATTAAAAACTTATATAACTCGATGCATTGCATTTTGTTAGTTTTTTTAAAAACTGATATAACTTAAAGCATTGCATATGGTTAGTTTTATTAAAAACGGATATAACTCAGTGCATTGCATTTTGTTAGTTTTATTAAAAACTGATATAACTTAAAGCATTGCATATGGTTAGTTTTATTAAAAACTTATATAACTCGATGCATTGCATTTTGTTAGTTTTTTTAAAAACTGATATAACTTAAAGCATTGCATATGGTTAGTTTTATTAAAAACGGATATAACTCAGTGCATTGCATTTTGTTAGTTTTATTAAAAACTGATATAACTTAAAGCATTGCATATGGTTAGTTTTATTAAAAACGGATATAACTCAGTGCATTGCATTTTGTTAGTTTTATTAAAAACTGATATAACTTAAAGCATTGCATATGGTTAGTTTTATTAAAAACTGATATAACTCAATGCATTGCATTTTGTTAGTTTTATTAAAAACTGATATAACTTAAAGCATTGCATATGGTTAGTTTTATTAAAAACTGATATAACTCAGTGCATTGCATATGGTTAGTTTTATTAAAAACGGATATAACTCAGTGCATTGCATATGGTTAGTTTTATTAAAAACTGATATAACTTAAAGCATTGCATATGGTTAGTTTTATTAAAAACTGATATAACTTAAAGCATTGCATATGGTTAGTTTTATTAAAAACTGATATAACTTAAAGCATTGCATATGGTTAGTTTTATTAAAAACTGATATAACTCAGTGCATTGCATATGGTTAGTTTTATTAAAAACGGATATAACTCAGTGCATTGCATTTTGTTAGTTTTATTAAAAACTGATATAACTTAAAGCATTGCATATGGTTAGTTTTATTAAAAACTGATATAACTTAAAGCATTGCATATGGTTAGTTTTATTAAAAACTGATATAACTTAAAGCATTGCATATGGTTAGTTTTATTAAAAACTGATATAACTTAAAGCATTGCATATGGTTAGTTTTATTAAAAACTGATATAACTTAAAGCATTGCATATGGTTAGTTTTATTAAAAACTGATATAACTCAGTGCATTGCATATGGTTAGTTTTATTAAAAACGGATATAACTCAGTGCATTGCATTTTGTTAGTTTTATTAAAAACTGATATAACTTAAAGCATTGCATATGGTTAGTTTTATTAAAAACTGATATAACTCAGTGCATTGCATATGGTTAGTTTTATTAAAAACGGATATAACTCAGTGCATTGCATTTTGTTAGTTTTATTAAAAACTGATATAACTTAAAGCATTGCATATGGTTAGTTTTATTAAAAACTGATATAACTTAAAGCATTGCATATGGTTAGTTTTATTAAAAACTGATATAACTTAAAGCATTGCATATGGTTAGTTTTATTAAAAACTGATATAACTTAAAGCATTGCATATGGTTAGTTTTATTAAAAACTGATATAACTTAAAGCATTGCATATGGTTAGTTTTATTAAAAACTGATATAACTCAGTGCATTGCATATGGTTAGTTTTATTAAAAACGGATATAACTCAGTGCATTGCATTTTGTTAGTTTTATTAAAAACTGATATAACTTAAAGCATTGCATATGGTTAGTTTTATTAAAAACTGATATAACTTAAAGCATTGCATATGGTTAGTTTTATTAAAAACTGATATAACTTAAAGCATTGCATATGGTTAGTTTTATTAAAAACTGATATAACTCAGTGCATTGCATATGGTTAGTTTTATTAAAAACGGATATAACTCAGTGCATTGCATATGGTTAGTTTTATTAAAAACTGATATAACTCAATGCATTGCATTTTGTTAGTTTTATTAAAAACTGATATAACTTAAAGCATTGCATATGGTTAGTTTTATTAAAAACTGATATAACTCAGTGCATTGCATATGGTTAGTTTTATTAAAAACGGAAATAACTCAGTGCATTGCATTTTGTTAGTTTTATTAAAAACTGATATAACTTAAAGCATTGCATACGGTTAGTTTTATTAAAAACTGATATAACTCGATGCATTGCATTTTGTTAGTTTTATTAAAAACTGATATAACTTAAAGCATTGCATATGGTTAGTTTTATTAAAAACTGATATAACTCAGTGCATTGCATATGGTTAGTTTTATTAAAAACGGATATAACTCAGTGCATTGCATTTTGTTAGTTTTATTAAAAACTGATATAACTTAAGGCATGGCATATGGTTAGTTTTATTAAAAACGGATATAACTCAGTGCATTGCATTTTGTTAGTTTTATTAAAAACTGATATAACTTAAAGCATTGCATATGGTTAGTTTTATTAAAAACGGATATAACTCCGTGCATTGCATTTTGTTAGTTTTATTAAAAACTGATATAACTTAAAGCATTGCATATGGTTAGTTTTATTAAAAACTGATATAACTCAATGCATTGCATTTTGTTAGTTTTATTAAAAACTGATATAACTTAAAGCATTGCATATGATTAGTTTTATTTAAAACTGATATAACTCAGTGCCTTGCATATGGTTAGTTTTATTAAAAACGGATATAACTCAGTGCATTGCATTTTGTTAGTTTTATTAAAAACTGATATAACTTAAAGCATTGCATATGGTTAGTTTTATTAAAAACTTATATAACTCAATGCATTGCATTTTGTTAGTTTTATTAGAAACTGATATAACTTAAAGCATTGCATATGGTTAGTTTTATTAAAAACTGATATAACTCAGTGCATTGCATATGGTTAGTTTTATTAAAAACTGATATAACTCAGTGCATTGCATTTTGTTAGTTTTATTGAAAACGGATATAACTCAATGCATTGCCTTTTGTTAGTTTTATTAAAAACTGATATAACTTAAGTCATGGCATATGGTTAGTTTTATTAAAAACTGATATAACTCAGTGCATTGCATTTTGTTAGTTTTATTAAAAACTGATATAACTTAAAGCATTGCATATGGTTAGTTTTATTAAAAACGGATATAACTCAGTGCATTGCATTTTGTTAGTTTTATTAAAAACTGATATAACTTAAAGCATTGCATATGGTTAGTTTTATTAAAAACTGATATAACTCAGTGCATTGCATTTTGTTAGTTTTATTAAAAACTGATATAACTCAATGCATTGCCTTTTGTTAGTTTTATTAAAAACTGATATAACTTAAGTCATGGCATATGGTTAGTTTTATTAAAAACTGATATAACTCAGTGCATTGCATTTTGTTAGTTTTATTAAAAACTGATATAACTTAAAGCATTGCATATGGTTAGTTTTATTAAAAACTGATATAACTCAGTGCATTGCATTTTGTTAGTTTTATTGAAAACGGATATAACTCAATGCATTGCCTTTTGTTAGTTTTATTAAAAACTGATATAACTTAAGTCATGGCATATGGTTAGTTTTATTAAAAACTGATATAACTCAGTGCATTGCATTTTGTTAGTTTTATTAAAAACTGATATAACTTAAAGCATTGCATATGGTTAGTTTTATTAAAAACTGATATAACTCAGTGCATTGCATTTTGTTAGTTTTATTGAAAACGGATATAACTCAATGCATTGCCTTTTGTTAGTTTTATTAAAAACTGATATAACTTAAGTCATGGCATATGGTTAGTTTTATTAAAAACTGATATAACTCAGTGCATTGCATTTTGTTAGTTTTATTAAAAACTGATATAACTTAAAGCATTGCATATGGTTAGTTTTATTAAAAACTGATATAACTCAGTGCATTGCATTTTGTTAGTTTTATTGAAAACGGATATAACTCAATGCATTGCCTTTTGTTAGTTTTATTAAAAACTGATATAACTTAAGTCATGGCATATGGTTAGTTTTATTAAAAACTGATATAACTCAGGGCATTGCATTTTGTTAGTTTTATTAAAAACTGATATAACTTAAAGCATTGCATATGGTTAGTTTTATTAAAAACTGATATAACTCAATGCATTGCCTTTTGTTAGTTTTATTAAAAACTGATATAACTTAAGGCATGGCATATGGTTAGTTTTATTAAAAACTGATATAACTCAGTGCATTGCATTTTGTTAGTTTTATTAAAAACTGATATAACTTAAAGCATTGCATATGGTTAGTTTTATTAAAAACTGATATAACTCAGTGCATTGCATTTTGTTAGTTTTATTGAAAACGGATATAACTCAATGCATTGCCTTTTGTTAGTTTTATTAAAAACTGATATAACTTAAGGCATGGCATATGGTTAGTTTTATTAAAAACTGATATAACTCAGTGCATTGCATTTTGTTAGTTTTATTAAAAACTGATATAACTTAAAGCATTGCATATGGTTAGTTTTATTGAAAACGGATATAACTCAATGCATTGCCTTTTGTTAGTTTTATTAAAAACTGATATAACTTAAGGCATGGCATATGGTTAGTTTTATTAAAAACTGATATAACTCAGTGCATTGCATTTTGTTAGTTTTATTAAAAACTGATATAACTTAAAGCATTGCATATGGTTAGTTTTATTAAAAACTGATATAACTCAGTGCATTGCATATGGTTAGTTTTATTGAAAACGGATATAACTCAATGCATTGCCTTTTGTTAGTTTTATTAAAAACTGATATAACTTAAGGCATGGCATATGGTTAGTTTTATTAAAAACTGATATAACTCAGTGCATTGCATTTTGTTAGTTTTATTAAAAACTGATATAACTTAAAGCATTGCATATGGTTAGTTTTATTAAAAACTGATATAACTCAGTGCATTGCATATGGTTAGTTTTATTGAAAACGGATATAACTCAATGCATTGCCTTTTGTTAGTTTTATTAAAAACTGATATAACATAAAGCATTGCATATGGTTAGTTTTATTAAAAACTGATATAACTCAGTGCATTGCATTTTGTTAGTTTTATTAAAAACTGATATAACTTAAAGCATTGCATATGGTTAGTTTTATTAAAAACTGATATAACTTAAAGCATTGCATTTTGTTAGTTTTATTAAAAACTGATATAACTTAAAGCATTGCATATGGTTAGTTTTATTAAAAATTGATATAACTCAGTGCATTGCATTTTGTTAGTTTTATTAAAAACTTATATAACATAAAGCATTGCATATGGTTAGTTTTATTAAAAACTGATATAACTCAGTGCATTGCATTTTGTTAGTTTTATTAAAAACTTATATAACATAAAGCATTGCATATGGTTAGTTTTATTAAAAACTGATATAACTTAAAGCATTGCATATGGTTAGTTTTATTAAAAACTGATATAACTCAGTGCATTGCATATGGTTAGTTTTATTAAAAACGGATATAACTCAGTGCATTGCATATGGTTAGTTTTATTAAAAACTGATATAACTCAATGCATTGCATTTTGTTAGTTTTATTAAAAACTGATATAACTTAAAGCATTGCATATGGTTAGTTTTATTAAAAACTGATATAACTCAGTGCATTGCATATGGTTAGTTTTATTAAAAACGGAAATAACTCAGTGCATTGCATTTTGTTAGTTTTATTAAAAACTGATATAACTTAAAGCATTGCATACGGTTAGTTTTATTAAAAACTGATATAACTCGATGCATTGCATTTTGTTAGTTTTATTAAAAACTGATATAACTTAAAGCATTGCATATGGTTAGTTTTATTAAAAACTGATATAACTCAGTGCATTGCATATGGTTAGTTTTATTAAAAACGGATATAACTCAGTGCATTGCATTTTGTTAGTTTTATTAAAAACTGATATAACTTAAGGCATGGCATATGGTTAGTTTTATTAAAAACGGATATAACTCAGTGCATTGCATTTTGTTAGTTTTATTAAAAACTGATATAACTTAAAGCATTGCATATGGTTAGTTTTATTAAAAACGGATATAACTCCGTGCATTGCATTTTGTTAGTTTTATTAAAAACTGATATAACTTAAAGCATTGCATATGGTTAGTTTTATTAAAAACTGATATAACTCAATGCATTGCATTTTGTTAGTTTTATTAAAAACTGATATAACTTAAAGCATTGCATATGATTAGTTTTATTTAAAACTGATATAACTCAGTGCCTTGCATATGGTTAGTTTTATTAAAAACGGATATAACTCAGTGCATTGCATTTTGTTAGTTTTATTAAAAACTGATATAACTTAAAGCATTGCATATGGTTAGTTTTATTAAAAACTTATATAACTCAATGCATTGCATTTTGTTAGTTTTATTAGAAACTGATATAACTTAAAGCATTGCATATGGTTAGTTTTATTAAAAACTGATATAACTCAGTGCATTGCATATGGTTAGTTTTATTAAAAACTGATATAACTCAGTGCATTGCATTTTGTTAGTTTTATTGAAAACGGATATAACTCAATGCATTGCCTTTTGTTAGTTTTATTAAAAACTGATATAACTTAAGTCATGGCATATGGTTAGTTTTATTAAAAACTGATATAACTCAGTGCATTGCATTTTGTTAGTTTTATTAAAAACTGATATAACTTAAAGCATTGCATATGGTTAGTTTTATTAAAAACGGATATAACTCAGTGCATTGCATTTTGTTAGTTTTATTAAAAACTGATATAACTTAAAGCATTGCATATGGTTAGTTTTATTAAAAACTGATATAACTCAGTGCATTGCATTTTGTTAGTTTTATTAAAAACTGATATAACTCAATGCATTGCCTTTTGTTAGTTTTATTAAAAACTGATATAACTTAAGTCATGGCATATGGTTAGTTTTATTAAAAACTGATATAACTCAGTGCATTGCATTTTGTTAGTTTTATTAAAAACTGATATAACTTAAAGCATTGCATATGGTTAGTTTTATTAAAAACTGATATAACTCAGTGCATTGCATTTTGTTAGTTTTATTGAAAACGGATATAACTCAATGCATTGCCTTTTGTTAGTTTTATTAAAAACTGATATAACTTAAGTCATGGCATATGGTTAGTTTTATTAAAAACTGATATAACTCAGGGCATTGCATTTTGTTAGTTTTATTAAAAACTGATATAACTTAAAGCATTGCATATGGTTAGTTTTATTAAAAACTGATATAACTCAGTGCATTGCATTTTGTTAGTTTTATTGAAAACGGATATAACTCAATGCATTGCCTTTTGTTAGTTTTATTAAAAACTGGTATAACTTAAGGCATGGCATATGGTTAGTTTTATTAAAAACTGATATAACTCAGTGCATTGCATTTTGTTAGTTTTATTAAAAACTGATATAACTTAAAGCATTGCATATGGTTAGTTTTATTGAAAACGGATATAACTCAATGCATTGCCTTTTGTTAGTTTTATTAAAAACTGATATAACTTAAGGCATGGCATATGGTTAGTTTTATTAAAAACTGATATAACTCAGTGCATTGCATTTTGTTAGTTTTATTAAAAACTGATATAACTTAAAGCATTGCATATGGTTAGTTTTATTAAAAACTGATATAACTCAGTGCATTGCATATGGTTAGTTTTATTGAAAACGGATATAACTCAATGCATTGCCTTTTGTTAGTTTTATTAAAAACTGATATAACTTAAGGCATGGCATATGGTTAGTTTTATTAAAAACTGATATAACTCAGTGCATTGCATTTTGTTAGTTTTATTAAAAACTGATTTAACTTAAAGCATTGCATATGGTTAGTTTTATTAAAAACTGATGTAACTCAGTGCATTGCATTTTGTTAGTTTTATTAAAAACTGATATAACATAAAGCATTGCATATGGTTAGTTTTATTAAAAACTGATATAACTCAGTGCATTGCATTTTGTTAGTTTTATTAAAAACTGATATAACTTAAAGCATTGCATATGGTTAGTTTTATTAAAAACTGATATAACTTAAAGCATTGCATTTTGTTAGTTTTATTAAAAACTGATATAACTTAAAGCATTGCATATGGTTAGTTTTATTAAAAATTGATATAACTCAGTGCATTGCATTTTGTTAGTTTTATTAAAAACTTATATAACATAAAGCATTGCATATGGTTAGTTTTATTAAAAACTGATATAACTCAGTGCATTGCATTTTGTTAGTTTTATTAAAAACTTATATAACATAAAGCATTGCATATGGTTAGTTTTATTAAAAACTGATATAACTCAGTGCATTGCATTTTGTTAGTTTTATTGAAAACGGATATAACTCAATGCATTGCCTTTTGTTAGTTTTATTAAAAACTGATATAACTTAAGGCATGGCATATGGTTAGTTTTATTAAAAACTGATATAACTCAGTGCATTGCATTTTGTTAGTTTTATTAAAAACTGATATAACTTAAGGCATGGCATATGGTTAGTTTTATTAAAAACTGATATAACTCAGTGCATTGCATTTTGTTAGTTTTATTAAAAACTGATATAACTTAAAGCATTGCATATGGTTAGTTTTATTAAAAACTGATATA
Source organism: Ceratitis rosa (assembly GCA_037013455.1). NCBI lineage: Eukaryota > Metazoa > Arthropoda > Insecta > Diptera > Tephritidae > Ceratitis > Ceratitis rosa. Next base: position 19,547 of record JAWMAG010000179.1, on the reverse strand, counting down.
ACTCAGTGCATTGCATTTTGTTAGTTTTATTAAAAACTTATATAACATAAAGCATTGCATATGGTTAGTTTTATTAAAAACTGATATAACTCAGTGCATTGCATTTTGTTAGTTTTATTGAAAACGGATATAACTCAATGCATTGCCTTTTGTTAGTTTTATTAAAAACTGATATAACTTAAGTCATGGCATATGGTTAGTTTTATTAAAAACTGATATAACTCAGTGCATTGCATTTTGTTAGTTTTATTAAAAACTGATATAACTTAAAGCATTGCATATGGTTAGTTTTATTAAAAACTGATATAACTCAGTGCATTGCATTTTGTTAGTTTTATTGAAAACGGATATAACTCAATGCATTGCCTTTTGTTAGTTTTATTAAAAACTGATATAACTTAAGTCATGGCATATGGTTAGTTTTATTAAAAACTGATATAACTCAGTGCATTGCATTTTGTTAGTTTTATTAAAAACTGATATAACTTAAAGCATTGCATATGGTTAGTTTTATTAAAAACTGATATAACTTAAGGCATGGCATATGGTTAGTTTTATTAAAAACTGATATAACTCAGTGCATTGCATTTTGTTAATTTTATTGAAAACGGATATAACTCAATGCATTGCATTTTGTTAGTTTTATTAAAAACTGATATAACTTAAGGCATGGCATATGGTTAGTTTTATTAAAAACTGATATAACTCAGTGCATTGCATTTTGTTAGTTTTATTGAAAACGGATATAACTCAATGCATTGCATTTTGTTAGTTTTATTAAAAACTGATATAACTTAAGGCATGGCATATGGTTAGTTTTATTAAAAACTGATATAACTCAGTGCATTGCATTTTGTTAGTTTTATTGAAAACGGATATAACTCAATGCATTGCATTTTGTTAGTTTTATTAAAAACTGATATAACTTAAGGCATGGCATATGGTTAGTTTTATTAAAAACTGATATAACTCAGTGCATTGCATTTTGTTAGTTTTATTAAAAACTGATATAACTTAAAGCATTGCATATGGTTAGTTTTATTAAAAACTGATATACCTCAGTGCATTGCATTTTGTTAGTTTTATTGAAAACGGATATAACTCAATGCATTGCCTTTTGTTAGTTTTATTAAAAACTGATATAACTTAAGTCATGGCATATGGTTAGTTTTATTAAAAACTGATATAACTCAGTGCATTGCATTTTGTTAGTTTTATTGAAAACGGATATAACTCAATGCATTGCATTTTGTTAGTTTTATTAAAAACTGATATAACTTAAGGCATGGCATATGGTTAGTTTTATTAAAAACTGATATAACTCAGTGCATTGCATTTTGTTAGTTTTATTAAAAACTGATATAACTTAAAGCATTGCATATGGTTAGTTTTATTAAAAACTGATATAACTCAGTGCATTGCATTTTGTTAGTTTTATTAAAAACTTATATAACATAAAGCATTGCATATGGTTAGTTTTATTAAAAACTGATATAACTCAGTGCATTGCATTTTGTTAGTTTTATTGAAAACGGATATAACTCAATGCATTGCCTTTTGTTAGTTTTATTAAAAACTGATATAACTTAAGTCATGGCATATGGTTAGTTTTATTAAAAACTGATATAACTCAGTGCATTGCATTTTGTTAGTTTTATTAAAAACTGATATAACTTAAAGCATTGCATATGGTTAGTTTTATTAAAAACTGATATAACTCAGTGCATTGCATTTTGTTAGTTTTATTGAAAACGGATATAACTCAATGCATTGCCTTTTGTTAGTTTTATTAAAAACTGATATAACTTAAGTCATGGCATATGGTTAGTTTTATTAAAAACTGATATAACTCAGTGCATTGCATTTTGTTAGTTTTATTAAAAACTGATATAACTTAAAGCATTGCATATGATTAGTTTTATTAAAAACTGATATAACTCAGTGCATTGCATGTTGTTAGTTTTATTAAAAACTGATATAACTCAGTGCATTGCATTTTGTTAGTTTTATTAAAAACTGATATAACTTAAAGCATTGCATATGGTTAGTTTTATTAAAAACTGATATAACTCAATGCATTGCATTTTGTTAGTTTTATTAAAAACTGATATAACTTAAAGCATTGCATATGGTTAGTTTTATTAAAAACTGATATAACTCAGTGCATTGCATATGGTTAGTTTTATTAAAAACGGATATAACTCAGTGCATTGCATATGGTTAGTTTTATTAAAAACTGATATAACTTAAAGCATTGCATATGGTTAGTTTTATTAAAAACTGATATAACTCAGTGCATTGCATTTTGTTAGTTTTATTAAAAACTGATATAACTTAAAGCATTGCATATGGTTAGTTTTATTAAAAACTTATATAACTCGATGCATTGCATTTTGTTAGTTTTTTTAAAAACTGATATAACTTAAAGCATTGCATATGGTTAGTTTTATTAAAAACGGATATAACTCAGTGCATTGCATTTTGTTAGTTTTATTAAAAACTGATATAACTTAAAGCATTGCATATGGTTAGTTTTATTAAAAACTTATATAACTCGATGCATTGCATTTTGTTAGTTTTTTTAAAAACTGATATAACTTAAAGCATTGCATATGGTTAGTTTTATTAGAAACGGATATAACTCAGTGCATTGCATTTTGTTAGTTTTATTAAAAACTGATATAACTTAAAGCATTGCATATGGTTAGTTTTATTAAAAACTTATATAACTTGATGCATTGCATTTTGTTAGTTTTTTTAAAAACTGATATAACTTAAAGCATTGCATATGGTTAGTTTTATTAAAAACGGATATAACTCAGTGCATTGCATTTTGTTAGTTTTATTAAAAACTGATATAACTTAAAGCATTGCATATGGTTAGTTTTATTAAAAACGGATATAACTCAGTGCATTGCATATGGTTAGTTTTATTAAAATCTGATATAACTTAAAGCATTGCATATGGTTAGTTTTATTAAAAACTGATATAACTCAGTGCATTGCATTTTGTTAGTTTTATTAAAAACTGATATAACTTAAAGCATTGCATATGGTTAGTTTTATTAAAAACTTATATAACTCGATGCATTGCATTTTGTTAGTTTTTTTAAAAACTGATATAACTTAAAGCATTGCATATGGTTAGTTTTATTAAAAACGGATATAACTCAGTGCATTGCATTTTGTTAGTTTTATTAAAAACTGATATAACTTAAAGCATTGCATATGGTTAGTTTTATTAAAAACTTATATAACTCGATGCATTGCATTTTGTTAGTTTTTTTAAAAACTGATATAACTTAAAGCATTGCATATGGTTAGTTTTATTAAAAACGGATATAACTCAGTGCATTGCATTTTGTTAGTTTTATTAAAAACTGATATAACTTAAAGCATTGCATATGGTTAGTTTTATTAAAAACTGATATAACTCAATGCATTGCATTTTGTTAGTTTTATTAAAAACTGATATAACTTAAAGCATTGCATATGGTTAGTTTTATTAAAAACTGATATAACTCAGTGCATTGCATATGGTTAGTTTTATTAAAAACGGATATAACTCAGTGCATTGCATATGGTTAGTTTTATTAAAAACTGATATAACTTAAAGCATTGCATATGGTTAGTTTTATTAAAAACTGATATAACTCAATGCATTGCATTTTGTTAGTTTTATTAAAAACTGATATAACTTAAAGCATTGCATATGGTTAGTTTTATTAAAAACTGATATAACTTAAAGCATTGCATATGGTTAGTTTTATTAAAAACTGATATAACTTAAAGCATTGCATATGGTTAGTTTTATTAAAAACTGATATAACTCAGTGCATTGCATATGGTTAGTTTTATTAAAAACGGATATAACTCAGTGCATTGCATATGGTTAGTTTTATTAAAAACTGATATAACTCAATGCATTGCATTTTGTTAGTTTTATTAAAAACTGATATAACTTAAAGCATTGCATATGGTTAGTTTTATTAAAAACTGATATAACTCAGTGCATTGCATATGGTTAGTTTTATTAAAAACGGATATAACTCAGTGCATTGCATTTTGTTAGTTTTATTAAAAACTGATATAACTTAAAGCATTGCATACGGTTAGTTTTATTAAAAACTGATATAACTCGATGCATTGCATTTTGCTAGTTTTATTAAAAACTGATATAACTTAAAGCATTGCATATGGTTAGTTTTATTAAAAACTGATATAACTCAGTGCATTGCATATGGTTAGTTTTATTAAAAACGGATATAACTCAGTGCATTGCATTTTGTTAGTTTTATTAAAAACTGATATAACTTAAGGCATGGCATATGGTTAGTTTTATTAAAAACGGATATAACTCAGTGCATTGCATTTTGTTAGTTTTATTAAAAACTGATATAACTTAAAGCATTGCATATGGTTAGTTTTATTAAAAACGGATATAACTCCGTGCATTGCATTTTGTTAGTTTTATTAAAAACTGATATAACTTAAAGCATTGCATATGGTTAGTTTTATTAAAAACTGATATAACTCAATGCATTGCATTTTGTTAGTTTTATTAAAAACTGATATAACTTAAAGCATTGCATATGATTAGTTTTATTTAAAACTGATATAACTCAGTGCCTTGCATATGGTTAGTTTTATTAAAAACGGATATAACTCAGTGCATTGCATTTTGTTAGTTTTATTAAAAACTGATATAACTTAAAGCATTGCATATGGTTAGTTTTATTAAAAACTTATATAACTCAATGCATTGCATTTTGTTAGTTTTATTAGAAACTGATATAACTTAAAGCATTGCATATGGTTAGTTTTATTAAAAACTGATATAACTCAGTGCATTGCATATGGTTAGTTTTATTAAAAACTGATATAACTCAATGCATTGCATTTTGTTAGTTTTATTAAAAACTGATATAACTTAAAGCATTGCATATGATTAGTTTTATTTAAAACTGATATAACTCAGTGCCTTGCATATGGTTAGTTTTATTAAAAACGGATATAACTCAGTGCATTGCATTTTGTTAGTTTTATTAAAAACTGATATAACTTAAAGCATTGCATATGGTTAGTTTTATTAAAAACTTATATAACTCAATGCATTGCATTTTGTTAGTTTTATTAGAAACTGATATAACTTAAAGCATTGCATATGGTTAGTTTTATTAAAAACTGATATAACTCAGTGCATTGCATATGGTTAGTTTTATTAAAAACTGATATAACTCAATGCATTGCATTTTGTTAGTTTCATTAAAAACTGATATAACTTAAAGCATTGCATATGATTAGTTTTATTTAAAACTGATATAACTCAGTGCCTTGCATATGGTTAGTTTTATTAAAAACGGATATAACTCAGTGCATTGCATTTTGTTAGTTTTATTAAAAACTGATATAACTTAAAGCATTGCATATGGTTAGTTTTATTAAAAACTTATATAACTCAATGCATTGCATTTTGTTAGTTTTATTAGAAACTGATATAACTTAAAGCATTGCATATGGTTAGTTTTATTAAAAACTGATATAACTCAGTGCATTGCATATGGTTAGTTTTATTAAAAACTGATATAACTCAATGCATTGCATTTTGTTAGTTTTATTAAAAACTGATATTACTTAAAGCATTGCATATGATTAGTTTTATTTAAAACTGATATAACTCAGTGCCTTGCATATGGTTAGTTTTATTAAAAACGGATATAACTCAGTGCATTGCATATGGTTAGTTTTATTAAAAACTGATATAACTCAATGCATTGCATTTTGTTAGTTTTATTAGAAACTGATATGACTTAAAGCATTGCATATGGTTAGTTTTATTAAAAACTGATATAACTCAGTGCATTGCATATGGTTAGTTTTATTAAAAACTGATATAACTCAATGCATTGCATTTTGTTAGTTTTATTAAAAACTGATATAACTTAAAGCATTGCATATGATTAGTTTTATTTAAAACTGATATAACTCAGTGCCTTGCATATGGTTAGTTTTATTAAAAACGGATATAACTCAGTGCATTGCATTTTGTTAGTTTTATTAAAAACTGATATAACTTAAAGCATTGCATATGGTTAGTTTTATTAAAAACTTATATAACTCAATGCATTGCATTTTGTTAGTTTTATTAGAAACTGATATAACTTAAAGCATTGCATATGGTTAGTTTTATTAAAAACTGATATAACTCAGTGCATTGCATATGGTTAGTTTTATTAAAAACGGATATAACTCAGTGCATTGCATTTTGTTAGTTTTATTAAAAACTGATATAACTTAAAGCATTGCATATGGTTAGTTTTATTAAAAACTTATATAACTCAATGCATTGCATTTTGTTAGTTTTATTAGAAACTGATATAACTTAAAGCATTGCATATGGTTAGTTTTATTAAAAACTGATATAACTCAGTGCATTGCATATGGTTAGTTTTATTAAAAACTGATATAACTCAATGCATTGCATTTTGTTAGTTTAATTAAAAACTGATATAACTTAAAGCATTGCATATGATTAGTTTTATTTAAAACTGATATAACTCAGTGCCTTGCATATGGTTAGTTTTATTAAAAACGGATATAACTCAGTGCATTGCATTTTGTTAGTTTTATTAAAAACTGATATAACTTAAAGCATTGCATATGGTTAGTTTTATTAAAAACTTATATAACTCAATGCACTGCATTTTGTTAGTTTTATTAGAAACTGATATAACTTAAAGCATTGCATATGGTTAGTTTTATTAAAAACTGATATAACTCAGTGCATTGCATATGGTTAGTTTTATTAAAAACTGATATAACTCAGTGCATTGCGTTTTCTTAGTTTTATTAAAAACTGATATAACTTAAAGCATTGCATATGGTTAGTTTTATTAAAAACTGATATAACTCAGTGCATTGCATATGGTTAGTTTTATTAAAAACGGTTATAACTCAGTGCATTGCATTTGGTTAGTTTTATTAAAAACTGATATAACTTAAAGCATTGCATATGGTTAGTTTTATTAAAAACTGATATAACTCAATGCATTGCATTTTGTTAGTTTTATTAAAAACTGATATAACTTAAAGCATTGCATATGGTTAGTTTTATTAAAAACTGATATAACTCAGTGCATTGCATATGGTTAGTTTTATTAAAAACTGATATAACTCAAAGCATTGCATATGGTGAGTTTTATTAAAAACTGATATAACTCAGTGCATTGCATTTTGTTAGTTTATTAAAAACTGATATAACTTAAAGCATTGCATATGGTTAGTTTTATTAAAAACTGATATAACTCAATGCATTGCATTTTGTTAGTTTTATTAAAAACTGATATAACTCAGTGCATTGCATATGGTTAGTTTTATTAAAAACTGATATAACTCAATGCATTGCATTTTGTTAGTTTTATTAAAAACTGATATAACTCAATGCATTGCATTTCGTTAGTTTTATTAAAAACTGATATAACTATGCATTGCATTTTGTTAGTTTTATTAAAAACTGATATAACTCAATGCATTGCATTTCGTTAGTTTTATTAAAAACTGATATAACTCAATGCATTGCATTTTGTTAGTTTTATTAAAAACTGATATAACTCAATGCATTGCATTTTGTTAGTTTTATTAAAAACTGATATAACTCAATGCATTGCATTTTGTTAGTTTTATTAAAAACTGATATAACTCAATGCATTGCATTTTGTTAGTTTTATTAAAAACTGATATAACTCAATGCATTGCATTTCGTTAGTTTTATTAAAAACTGATATAACTCAATGCATTGCATTTCGTTAGTTTTATTAAAAACTGATATAACTCCATGCATTGCATTTTGTTAGTTTTATTAAAAAGTGATATAACTCAATGCATTGCATTTCGTAAGTTTTATTAAAAACTGATATAACTCAATGCATTGCATTTCGTTAGTTTTATTAAAAACTGATATAACTCAATGCATTGCATTTTGTTAGTTTTATTAAAAACTGATATAACTCAATGCATTGCATTTCGTTAGTTTTATTAAAAACTGATATAACTCAATGCATTGCATTTCGTTAGTTTTATTAAAAACTGATATAACTCCATGCATTGCATTTTGTTAGTTTTATTAAAAAGTGATATAACTCAATGCATTGCATTTCGTTAGTTTTATTAAAAACTGATATAACTCAGTGCATTGCATTTTGTTAGTTTTATTAAAAACTGATATAACTCCATGCATTGCATTTTGTTAGTTTTATTAAAAAGTGATATAACTCAATGCATTGAATTTCGTTAGTTTTATTAAAAACTGATATAACTCAATGCATTGCATTTCGTTAGTTTTATTAAAAACTGATATAACTCAATGCATTGCATTTTGTTAGTTTTATTAAAAACTGATATAACTCAATGCATTGCATTTTGTTAGTTTTATTAAAAACTGATATAACTCAATGCATTGCATTTTGTTAGTTTCATTAAAAACTGATATAACTCAATGCAGTGCATTTTGTTAGTTTTATTAAAAACTGATATAACTCAATGCATTGCATTTTGTTAGTTTTATTAAAAACTGATATAACTCAATGCATTGCATTTTGTTAGTTTTATTAAAAACTGATATAACTCAATGCATTGCATTTTGTTAGTTTTATTAAAAACTGATATAACTCAATGCATTGCATTTCGTTAGTTTTATTAAAAACTGATATAACTCAATGCATTGCATTTTGTTAGTTTTATTAAAAACTGATATAACTCAATGCATTGCATTTTGTTAGTTTCATTAAAAACTGATATAACTCAATGCAGTGCATTTTGTTAGTTTTATTAAAAACTGATATAACTCAATGCATTGCATTTCGTTAGTTTTATTAAAAACTGATATAACTCAATGCATTGCATTTTGTTAGTTTTATTAAAAACTGATATAACTCAATGCATTGCATTTTGTTAGTTTCATTAAAAACTGATATAACTCAATGCATTGCATTTTGTTAGTTTTATTAAAAACTGATATAACTCAATGCATTGCATTTCGTTAGTTTTATTAAAAACTGATATAACTCAGTGCATTGCATTTTGTTAGTTTTATTAAAAACTGATATAACTCCATGCATTGCATTTTGTTAGTTTTATTAAAAAGTGATATAACTCAATGCATTGAATTTCGTTAGTTTTATTAAAAACTGATATAACTCAATGCATTGCATTTCGTTAGTTTTATTAAAAACTGATATAACTCAATGCATTGCATTTTGTTAGTTTTATTAAAAACTGATATAACTCAATGCATTGCATTTTGTTAGTTTTATTAAAAACTGATATAACTCAATGCATTGCATTTTGTTAGTTTTATTAAAAACTGATATAACTCCATGCATTGCATTTTGTTAGTTTTATTAAAAAGTGATATAACTCAATGCATTGAATTTCGTTAGTTTTATTAAAAACTGATATAACTCAATGCATTGCATTTCGTTAGTTTTATTAAAAACTGATATAACTCAATGCATTGCATTTTGTTAGTTTTATTAAAAACTGATATAACTCCATGCATTGCATTTCGTTAGTTTTATTAAAAACTGATATAACTCAATGCATTGCATTTTGTTAGTTTTATTAAAAACTGATATAACTCAATGCATTGCATTTTGTTAGTTTTATTAAAAACTGATATAACTCAATGCATTGCATTTTGTTAGTTTTATTAAAAACTGATATAACTCAATGCATTGCATTTCGTTAGTTTTATTAAAAACTGATATAACTCAATGCATTGCATTTCGTTAGTTTTATTAAAAACTGATATAACTCCATGCATTGCATTTTGTTAGTTTTATTAAAAAGTGATATAACTCAATGCATTGCATTTCGTTAGTTTTATTAAAAACTGATATAACTCAATGCATTGCATTTCGTTAGTTTTATTAAAAACTGATATAACTCAATGCATTGCATTTTGTTAGTTTTATTAAAAACTGATATAACTCAATGCATTGCATTTCGTTAGTTTTATTAAAAACTGATATAACTCAATGCATTGCATTTCGTTAGTTTTATTAAAAACTGATATAACTCCATGCATTGCATTTTGTTAGTTTTATTAAAAAGTGATATAACTCAATGCATTGCATTTCGTTAGTTTTATTAAAAACTGATATAACTCAGTGCATTGCATTTTGTTAGTTTTATTAAAAACTGATATAACTCCATGCATTGCATTTTGTTAGTTTTATTAAAAAGTGATATAACTCAATGCATTGAATTTCGTTAGTTTTATTAAAAACTGATATAACTCAATGCATTGCATTTCGTTAGTTTTATTAAAAACTGATATAACTCAATGCATTGCATTTTGTTAGTTTTATTAAAAACTGATATAACTCAATGCATTGCATTTTGTTAGTTTTATTAAAAACTGATATAACTCAATGCATTGCATTTTGTTAGTTTCATTAAAAACTGATATAACTCAATGCAGTGCATTTTGTTAGTTTTATTAAAAACTGATATAACTCAATGCATTGCATTTTGTTAGTTTTATTAAAAACTGATATAACTCAATGCATTGCATTTTGTTAGTTTTATTAAAAACTGATATAACTCAATGCATTGCATTTTGTTAGTTTTATTAAAAACTGATATAACTCAATGCATTGCATTTCGTTAGTTTTATTAAAAACTGATATAACTCAATGCATTGCATTTTGTTAGTTTTATTAAAAACTGATATAACTCAATGCATTGCATTTTGTTAGTTTCATTAAAAACTGATATAACTCAATGCAGTGCATTTTGTTAGTTTTATTAAAAACTGATATAACTCAATGCATTGCATTTCGTTAGTTTTATTAAAAACTGATATAACTCAATGCATTGCATTTTGTTAGTTTTATTAAAAACTGATATAACTCAATGCATTGCATTTTGTTAGTTTCATTAAAAACTGATATAACTCAATGCATTGCATTTTGTTAGTTTTATTAAAAACTGATATAACTCAATGCATTGCATTTCGTTAGTTTTATTAAAAACTGATATAACTCAGTGCATTGCATTTTGTTAGTTTTATTAAAAACTGATATAACTCCATGCATTGCATTTTGTTAGTTTTATTAAAAAGTGATATAACTCAATGCATTGAATTTCGTTAGTTTTATTAAAAACTGATATAACTCAATGCATTGCATTTCGTTAGTTTTATTAAAAACTGATATAACTCAATGCATTGCATTTTGTTAGTTTTATTAAAAACTGATATAACTCAATGCATTGCATTTTGTTAGTTTTATTAAAAACTGATATAACTCAATGCATTGCATTTTGTTAGTTTTATTAAAAACTGATATAACTCCATGCATTGCATTTTGTTAGTTTTATTAAAAAGTGATATAACTCAATGCATTGAATTTCGTTAGTTTTATTAAAAACTGATATAACTCAATGCATTGCATTTCGTTAGTTTTATTAAAAACTGATATAACTCAATGCATTGCATTTTGTTAGTTTTATTAAAAACTGATATAACTCCATGCATTGCATTTCGTTAGTTTTATTAAAAACTGATATAACTCAATGCATTGCATTTTGTTAGTTTTATTAAAAACTGATATAACTCAATGCATTGCATTTTGTTAGTTTTATTAAAAACTGATATAACTCAATGCATTGCATTTTGTTAGTTTTATTAAAAACTGATATAACTCAATGCATTGCATTTCGTTAGTTTTATTAAAAACTGATATAACTCAATGCATTGCATTTCGTTAGTTTTATTAAAAACTGATATAACTCCATGCATTGCATTTTGTTAGTTTTATTAAAAAGTGATATAACTCAATGCATTGCATTTCGTTAGTTTTATTAAAAACTGATATAACTCAATGCATTGCATTTCGTTAGTTTTATTAAAAACTGATATAACTCAATGCATTGCATTTTGTTAGTTTTATTAAAAACTGATATAACTCAATGCATTGCATTTCGTTAGTTTTATTAAAAACTGATATAACTCAATGCATTGCATTTCGTTAGTTTTATTAAAAACTGATATAACTCCATGCATTGCATTTTGTTAGTTTTATTAAAAAGTGATATAACTCAATGCATTGCATTTCGTTAGTTTTATTAAAAACTGATATAACTCAGTGCATTGCATTTTGTTAGTTTTATTAAAAACTGATATAACTCCATGCATTGCATTTTGTTAGTTTTATTAAAAAGTGATATAACTCAATGCATTGAATTTCGTTAGTTTTATTAAAAACTGATATAACTCAATGCATTGCATTTCGTTAGTTTTATTAAAAACTGATATAACTCAATGCATTGCATTTTGTTAGTTTTATTAAAAACTGATATAACTCAATGCATTGCATTTTGTTAGTTTTATTAAAAACTGATATAACTCAATGCATTGCATTTTGTTAGTTTCATTAAAAACTGATATAACTCAATGCATTGCATTTTGTTAGTTTTATTAAAAAGTGATATAACTCAATGCATTGCATTTCGTTAGTTTTATTAAAAACTGATATAACTCAATGCATTGCATTTCGTTAGTTTTATTAAAAACTGATATAACTCCATGCATTGCATTTTGTTAGTTTTATTAAAAAGTGATATAACTCAATGCATTGCATTTCGTTAGTTTTATTAAAAACTGATATAACTCAGTGCATTGCATTTTGTTAGTTTTATTAAAAACTGATATAACTCCATGCATTGCATTTTGTTAGTTTTATTAAAAAGTGATATAACTCAATGCATTGAATTTCGTTAGTTTTATTAAAAACTGATATAACTCAATGCATTGCATTTCGTTAGTTTTATTAAAAACTGATATAACTCAATGCATTGCATTTTGTTAGTTTTATTAAAAACTGATATAACTCAATGCATTGCATTTTGTTAGTTTTATTAAAAACTGATATAACTCAATGCATTGCATTTTGTTAGTTTCATTAAAAACTGATATAACTCAATGCATTGCATTTTGTTAGTTTTATTAAAAACTGATATAACTCAATGCATTGCATTTTGTTAGTTTTATTAAAAACTGATATAACTCAATGCATTGCATTTTGTTAGTTTTATTAAAAACTGATATAACTCAATGCATTGCATTTCGTTAGTTTTATTAAAAACTGATATAACTCAATGCATTGCATTTTGTTAGTTTTATTAAAAACTGATATAACTCAATGCATTGCATTTTGTTAGTTTTATTAAAAACTGATATAACTCAATGCATTGCATTTTGTTAGTTTTATTAAAAACTGATATAACTCAATGCATTGCATTTTGTTAGTTTTATTAAAAACTGATATAACTCAATGCATTGCATTTCGTTAGTTTTATTAAAAACTGATATAACTCAATGCATTGCATTTCGTTAGTTTTATTAAAAACTGATATAACTCCATGCATTGCATTTTGTTAGTTTTATTAAAAAGTGATATAACTCAATGCATTGCATTTCGTTAGTTTTATTAAAAACTGATATAACTCAATGCATTGCATTTCGTTAGTTTTATTAAAAACTGATATAACTCAATGCATTGCATTTTGTTAGTTTTATTAAAAACTGATATAACTCAATGCATTGCATTTCGTTAGTTTTATTAAAAACTGATATAACTCAATGCATTGCATTTCGTTAGTTTTATTAAAAACTGATATAACTCAATGCATTGCATTTCGTTAGTTTTATTAAAAACTGATATAACTCAATGCATTGCATTTTGTTAGTTTTATTAAAAACTGATATAACTCAATGCATTGCATTTTGTTAGTTTTATTAAAAACTGATATAACTCAATGAATTGCATTTTGTTAGTTTCATTAAAAACTGATATAACTCAATGCAGTGCATTTTGTTAGTTTTATTAAAAACTGATATAACTCAATGCATTGCATTTTGTTAGTTTTATTAAAAACTGATATAACTCAATGCATTGCATTTTGTTAGTTTTATTAAAAACTGATATAACTCAATGCATTGCATTTTGTTAGTTTTATTAAAAACTGATATAACTCAATGCATTGCATTTCGTTAGTTTTATTAAAAACTGATATAACTCAATGCATTGCATTTTGTTAGTTTTATTAAAAACTGATATAACTCAATGCATTGCATTTTGTTAGTTTCATTAAAAACTGATATAACTCAATGCAGTGCATTTTGTTAGTTTTATTAAAAACTGATATAACTCAATGCATTGCATTTCGTTAGTTTTATTAAAAACTGATATAACTCAATGCATTGCATTTTGTTAGTTTTATTAAAAACTGATATAACTCAATGCATTGCATTTTGTTAGTTTCATTAAAAACTGATATAACTCAATGCATTGCATTTTGTTAGTTTTATTAAAAACTGATATAACTCAATGCATTGCATTTCGTTAGTTTTATTAAAAACTGATATAACTCAGTGCATTGCATTTTGTTAGTTTTATTAAAAACTGATATAACTCCATGCATTGCATTTTGTTAGTTTTATTAAAAAGTGATATAACTCAATGCATTGAATTTCGTTAGTTTTATTAAAAACTGATATAACTCAATGCATTGCATTTCGTTAGTTTTATTAAAAACTGATATAACTCAATGCATTGCATTTTGTTAGTTTTATTAAAAACTGATATAACTCAATGCATTGCATTTTGTTAGTTTTATTAAAAACTGATATAACTCAATGCATTGCATTTTGTTAGTTTTATTAAAAACTGATATAACTCCATGCATTGCATTTTGTTAGTTTTATTAAAAAGTGATATAACTCAATGCATTGAATTTCGTTAGTTTTATTAAAAACTGATATAACTCAATGCATTGCATTTCGTTAGTTTTATTAAAAACTGATATAACTCAATGCATTGCATTTTGTTAGTTTTATTAAAAACTGATATAACTCCATGCATTGCATTTCGTTAGTTTTATTAAAAACTGATATAACTCAATGCATTGCATTTTGTTAGTTTTATTAAAAACTGATATAACTCAATGCATTGCATTTTGTTAGTTTTATTAAAAACTGATATAACTCCATGCATTGCATTTTGTTAGTTTTATTAAAAAGTGATATAACTCAATGCATTGAATTTCGTTAGTTTTATTAAAAACTGATATAACTCAATGCATTGCATTTCGTTAGTTTTATTAAAAACTGATATAACTCAATGCATTGCATTTTGTTAGTTTTATTAAAAACTGATATAACTCAATGCATTGCATTTTGTTAGTTTTATTAAAAACTGATATAACTCCATGCATTGCATTTCGTTAGTTTTATTAAAAACTGATATAACTCAATGCATTGCATTTCGTTAGTTTTATTAAAAACTGATATAACTCAATGCATTGCATTTTGTTAGTTTTATTAAAAACTGATATAACTCAATGCATTGCATTTTGTTAGTTTCATTAAAAACTGATATAACTCAATGCATTGCATTTTGTTAGTTTTATTAAAAACTGATATAACTCAATGCATTGCATTTCGTTAGTTTTATTAAAAACTGATATAACTCAGTGCATTGCATTTTGTTAGTTTTATTAAAAACTGATATAACTCCATGCATTGCATTTTGTTAGTTTTATTAAAAAGTGATATAACTCAATGCATTGAATTTCGTTAGTTTTATTAAAAACTGATATAACTCAATGCATTGCATTTCGTTAGTTTTATTAAAAACTGATATAACTCAATGCATTGCATTTTGTTAGTTTTATTAAAAACTGATATAACTCAATGCATTGCATTTTGTTAGTTTTATTAAAAACTGATATAACTCAATGCATTGCATTTTGTTAGTTTTATTAAAAACTGATATAACTCCATGCATTGCATTTTGTTAGTTTTATTAAAAAGTGATATAACTCAATGCATTGAATTTCGTTAGTTTTATTAAAAACTGATATAACTCAATGCATTGCATTTCGTTAGTTTTATTAAAAACTGATATAACTCAATGCATTGCATTTTGTTAGTTTTATTAAAAACTGATATAACTCCATGCATTGCATTTCGTTAGTTTTATTAAAAACTGATATAACTCAATGCATTGCATTTTGTTAGTTTTATTAAAAACTGATATAACTCAATGCATTGCATTTTGTTAGTTTTATTAAAAACTGATATAACTCCATGCATTGCATTTTGTTAGTTTTATTAAAAAGTGATATAACTCAATGCATTGAATTTCGTTAGTTTTATTAAAAACTGATATAACTCAATGCATTGCATTTCGTTAGTTTTATTAAAAACTGATATAACTCAATGCATTGCATTTTGTTAGTTTTATTAAAAACTGATATAACTCAATGCATTGCATTTTGTTAGTTTTATTAAAAACTGATATAACTCCATGCATTGCATTTCGTTAGTTTTATTAAAAACTGATATAACTCAATGCATTGCATTTCGTTAGTTTTATTAAAAACTGATATAACTCAATGCATTGCATTTTGTTAGTTTTATTAAAAACTGATATAACTCAATGCATTGCATTTTGTTAGTTTTATTAAAAACTGATATAACTCAATGCATTGCATTTCGTTAGTTTTATTAAAAACTGATATAACTCAATGCATTGCATTTTGTTAGTTTTATTAAAAACTGATATAACTCAATGCATTGCATTTTGTTAGTTTCATTAAAAACTGATATAACTCAATGCAGTGCATTTTGTTAGTTTTATTAAAAAGTGATATAACTCAATGCATTGCATTTCGTTAGTTTTATTAAAAACTGATATAACTCAATGCATTGCATTTTGTTAGTTTTATTAAAAACTGATATAACTCAATGCATTGCATTTCGTTAGTTTTATTAAAAACTGATATAACTCAATGCATTGCATTTTGTTAGTTTTATTAAAAACTGATATAACTCAATGCATTGCATTTTGTTAGTTTCATTAAAAACTGATATAACTCAATGCAGTGCATTTTGTTAGTTTTATTAAAAACTGATATAACTCAATGCATTGCATTTTGTTAGTTTTATTAAAAACTGATATAACTCAATGCATTGCATTTTGTTAGTTTTATTAAAAACTGATATAACTCAATGCATTGCATTTTGTTAGTTTTATTAAAAACTGATATAACTCAATGCATTGCATTTTGTTAGTTTCATTAAAAACTGATATAACTCAATGCAGTGCATTTTGTTAGTTTTATTAAAAACTGATATAACTCAATGCATTGCATTTTGTTAGTTTTATTAAAAACTGATATAACTCAATGCATTGCATTTTGTTAGTTTTATTAAAAACTGATATAACTCAATGCATTGCATTTTGTTAGTTTCATTAAAAACTGATATAACTCAATGCATTGCATTTTGTTAGTTTTATTAAAAACTGATATAACTCAATGCATTGCATTTTGTTAGTTTTATTAAAAACTGATATAACTCAATGCATTGCATTTTGTTAGTTTTATTAAAAACTGATATAACTCAATGCATTGCATTTTGTTAGTTTTATTAAAAACTGATATAACTCAATGCATTGCATTTTGTTAGTTTTATTAAAAACTGATATAACTCAATGCATTGCATTTTGTTAGTTTTATTAAAAACTGATATAACTCAATGCATTGCATTTTGTTAGTTTTATTAAAAACTGATATAACTCAATGCATTGCATTTTGTTAGTTTTATTAAAAACTGATATAACTCAATGCATTGCATTTTGTTAGTTTTATTAAAAACTGATATAACTCAATGCATTGCATTTTGTTAGTTTTATTAAAAACTGATATAACTCAATGCATTGCATTTTGTTAGTTTTATTAAAAACTGATATAACTCAATGCATTGCATTTTGTTAGTTTTATTAAAAACTGATATAACTCAATGCATTGCATTTTGTTAGTTTTATTAAAAACTGATATAACTCAATGCATTGCATTTTGTTAGTTTCATTAAAAACTGATATAACTCAATGCAGTGCATTTTGTTAGTTTTATTAAAAACTGATATAACTCAATGCATTGCATTTTGTTAGTTTTATTAAAAACTGATATAACTCAATGCATTGCATTTTGTTAGTTTTATTAAAACTGATATAACTCAATGCATTGCATTTTGTTAGTTTTATTAAAAACTGATATAACTCAATGCATTGCATTTTGTTAGTTTTATTAAAAACTGATATAACTCAATGCATTGCATTTTGTTAGTTTTATTAAAAACTGATATAACTCAATGCATTGCATTTTGTTAGTTTTATTAAAAACTGATATAACTCAATGCATTGCATTTTGTTAGTTTTATTAAAAACTGATATAACTCAATGCATTGCATTTTGTTAGTTTTATTAAAAACTGATATAACTCAATGCATTGCATTTTGTTAGTTTTATTAAAAACTGATATAACTCAATGCATTGCATTTTGTTAGTTTTATTAAAAACTGATATAACTCAATGCATTGCATTTTGTTAGTTTTATTAAAAACTGATATAACTCAATGCATTGCATTTTGTTAGTTTTATTAAAAACTGATATAACTCAATGCATTGCATTTTGTTAGTTTTATTAAAAACTGATATAACTCAATGCATTGCATTTTGTTAGTTTTATTAAAAACTGATATAACTCAATGCATTGCATTTTGTTAGTTTTATTAAAAACTGATATAACTCAATGCATTGCATTTTGTTAGTTTTATTAAAAACTGATATAACTCAATGCATTGCATTTTGTTAGTTTTATTAAAAACTGATATAACTCAATGCATTGCATTTTGTTAGTTTTATTAAAAACTGATATAACTCAATGCATTGCATTTTGTTAGTTTTATTAAAAACTGATATAACTCAATGCATTGCATTTTGTTAGTTTTATTAAAACTGATATAACTCAATGCATTGCATTTTGTTAGTTTTATTAAAAACTGATATAACTCAATGCATTGCATTTTGTTAGTTTTATTAAAAACTGATATAACTCAATGCATTGCATTTTGTTAGTTTTATTAAAAACTGATATAACTCAATGCATTGCATTTTGTTAGTTTTATTAAAAACTGATATAACTCAATGCATTGCATTTTGTTAGTTTTATTAAAAACTGATATAACTCAATGCATTGCATTTTGTTAGTTTTATTAAAAACTGATATAACTCAATGCATTGCATTTTGTTAGTTTTATTAAAAACTGATATAACTCAATGCATTGCATTTTGTTAGTTTTATTAAAAACTGATATAACTCAATGCATTGCATTTTGTTAGTTTTATTAAAAACTGATATAACTCAATGCATTGCATTTTGTTAGTTTTATTAAAAACTGATATAACTCAATGCATTGCATTTTGTTAGTTTTATTAAAAACTGATATAACTCAATGCATTGCATTTTGTTAGTTTTATTAAAAACTGATATAACTCAATGCATTGCATTTTGTTAGTTTTATTAAAAACTGATATAACTCAATGCATTGCATTTTGTTAGTTTTATTAAAAACTGATATAACTCAATGCATTGCATTTTGTTAGTTTTATTAAAAACTGATATAACTCAATGCATTGCAT
>JAWMAG010000178.1:0-104945 GCA_037013455.1 Ceratitis rosa | reverse complement strand
GCAAATGTATAGTTTTATTAAAAACTGATATAACTCAGTGCATTGCATATGGATAGTTTTTATTAAAAACTGATATAACTCAGTGCATTGCATATGATAGTTTTATTAAAAACTGATATAACTCAGTGCATTGCAAATGTATAGTTTTATTAAAAACTGATATAACTCAGTGCATTGCATATGGATAGTTTTTATTAAAAACTGATATAACTCAGTGCATTGCATATGGATAGTTTTATTAAAAACTGATATAACTCAGTGCATTGCATATGGATAGTTTTATTAAAAACTGATATAACTCAGTGCATTGCAAATGTATAGTTTTATTAAAAACTGATATAACTCAGTGCATTGCATATGGATAGTTTTTATTAAAAACTGATATAACTCAGTGCATTGCATATGGATAGTTTTATTAAAAACTGATATAACTCAGTGCATTGCAAATGTATAGTTTTATTAAAAACTGATATAACTCAGTGCATTGCATATGGATAGTTTTATTAAAACTGATATAACTCAGTGCATTGCATATGGATAGTTTTTATTAAAAACTGATATAACTCAGTGCATTGCATATGGATAGTTTTATTAAAAACTGATATAACTCAGTGCATTGCAAATGTATAGTTTTATTAAAAACTGATATAACTCAGTGCATTGCAAATGTATAGTTTTATTAAAAACTGATATAACTCAGTGCATTGCATATGGATAGTTTTTATTAAAAACTGATATAACTCAGTGCATTGCATATGGATAGTTTTATTAAAAACTGATATAACTCAGTGCATTGCAAATGTATAGTTTTATTAAAAACTGATATAACTCAGTGCATTGCAAATGGATAGTTTTATTAAAAACTGATATAACTCAGTGCATTGCATATGGATAGTTTTTATTAAAAACTGATATAACTCAGTGCATTGCATATGGATAGTTTTATTAAAAACTGATATAACTCAGTGCATTGCAAATGTATAGTTTTATTAAAAACTGATATAACTCAGTGCATTGCATATGGATAGTTTTATTAAAAACTGATATAACTCAGTGCATTGCAAATGTATAGTTTTATTAAAAACTGATATAACTCAGTGCATTGCATATGGATAGTTTTATTAAAAACTGATATAACTCAGTGCATTGCAAATGTATAGTTTTATTAAAAACTGATATAACTCAGTGCATTGCATATGGATAGTTTTATTAAAAACTGATATAACTCAGTGCATTGCATATGGATAGTTTTATTAAAAACTGATATAACTCAGTGCATTGCATATGGATAGTTTTATTAAAAACTGATATAACTCAGTGCATTGCAAATGTATAGTTTTATTAAAAACTGATATAACTCAGTGCATTGCATATGGATAGTTTTTATTAAAAACTGATATAACTCAGTGCATTGCATATGGATAGTTTTATTAAAAACTGATATAACTCAGTGCATTGCAAATGTATAGTTTTATTAAAAACTGATATAACTCAGTGCATTGCATATGGATAGTTTTATTAAAAACTGATATAACTCAGTGCATTGCATATGGATAGTTTTATTAAAAACTGATATAACTCAGTGCATTGCATATGGATAGTTTTTATTAAAAACTGATATAACTCAGTGCATTGCATATGGATAGTTTTATTAAAAACTGATATAACTCAGTGCATTGCAAATGTATAGTTTTATTAAAAACTGATATAACTCAGTGCATTGCAAATGTATAGATTTATTAAAAACTGATATAACTCAGTGCATTGCATATGGATAGTTTTTATTAAAAACTGATATAACTCAGTGCATTGCATATGGATAGTTTTATTAAAAACTGATATAACTCAGTGCATTGCAAATGTATAGTTTTATTAAAAACTGATATAACTCAGTGCATTGCATATGGATAGTTTTTATTAAAAACTGATATAACTCAGTGCATTGCATATGGATAGTTTTATTAAAAACTGATATAACTCAGTGCATTGCAAATGTATAGTTTTATTAAAAACTGATATAACTCAGTGCATTGCAAATGTATAGTTTTATTAAAAACTGATATAACTCAGTGCATTGCATATGGATAGTTTTTATTAAAAACTGATATAACTCAGTGCATTGCATATGGATAGTTTTATTAAAAACTGATATAACTCAGTGCATTGCAAATGTATAGTTTTATTAAAAACTGATATAACTCAGTGCATTGCATATGGATAGTTTTATTAAAAACTGATATAACTCAGTGCATTGCATATGGATAGTTTTATTAAAAACTGATATAACTCAGTGCATTGCATATGGATAGTTTTATTAAAACTGATATAACTCAGTGCATTGCAAATGTATAGTTTTATTAAAAACTGATATAACTCAGTGCATTGCATATGGATAGTTTTTATTAAAAACTGATATAACTCAGTGCATTGCATATGGATAGTTTTATTAAAAACTGATATAACTCAGTGCATGGCAAATGTATAGTTTTATTAAAAACTGATATAACTCAGTGCATTGCATATGGATAGTTTTATTAAAAACTGATATAACTCAGTGCATTGCAAATGTATAGTTTTATTAAAAACTGATATAACTCAGTGCATTGCAAATGTATAGTTTTATTAAAAACTGATATAACTCAGTGCATTGCATATGGATATTTTTTATTAAAAACTGATATAACTCAGTGCATTGCATATGGATAGTTTTATTAAAAACTGATATAACTCAGTGCATTGCAAATGTCTAGTTTTATTAAAAACTGATATAACTCAGTGCATTGCATATGGATAGTTTTTATTAAAAACTGATATAACTCAGTGCATTGCATATGGATAGTTTTATTAAAAACTGATATAACTCAGTGCATTGCAAATGTATAGTTTTATTAAAAACTGATATAACTCAGTGCAGTGCATATGGATAGTTTTTATTAAAAACTGATATAACTCAGTGCATTGCATATGGATAGTTTTATTAAAAACTGATATAACTCAGTGCATTGCATATGGATAGTTTTTATTAAAAACTGATATAACTCAGTGCATTGCATATGGATAGTTTTATTAAAAACTGATATAACTCAGTGCATTGCAAATGTATAGTTTTATTAAAAACTGATATAACTCAGTACATTGCAAATGTATAGTTTTATTAAAAACTGATATAACTCAGTGCATTGCATATGGATAGTTTTTATTAAAAACTGATATAACTCAGTGCATTGCATATGGATAGTTTTATTAAAAACTGATATAACTCAGTGCATTGCAAATGTATAGTTTTATTAAAAACTGATATAACTCAGTGCATTGCATATGGATAGTTTTTATTAAAACTGATATAACTCAGTGCATTGCATATGGATAGTTTTATTAAAAACTGATATAACTCAGTGCATTGCAAATGTATAGTTTTATTAAAAACTGATATAACTCAGTGCATTGCATATGGATAGTTTTTATTAAAAACTGATATAACTCAGTGCATTGCATATGGATAGTTTTATTAAAAACTGATATAACTCAGTGCATTGCATATGGATAGTTTTATTAAAAACTGATATAACTCAGTGCATTGCAAATGTATAGTTTTATTAAAAACTGATATAACTCAGTGCATTGCATATGGATAGTTTTTATTAAAAACTGATATAACTCAGTGCATTGCATATGGATAGTTTTTATTAAAAACTGATATAACTCAGTGCATTGCAAATGTATAGTTTTATTAAAAACTGATATAACTCAGTGCATTGCATATGGATAGTTTTATTAAAAACTGATATAACTCAGTGCATTGCATATGGATAGTTTTTATTAAAAACTGATATAACTCAGTGCATTGCATATGGATAGTTTTTATTAAAAACTGATATAACTCAGTGCATTGCATATGGATAGTTTTATTAAAAACTGATATAACTCAGTGCATTGCAAATGTATAGTTTTATTAAAAACTGATATAACTCAGTGCATTGCATATGGATAGTTTTATTAAAAACTGATATAACTCAGTGCATTGCAAATGTATAGTTTTATTAAAAACTGATATAACTCAGTGCATTGCATATGGATAGTTTTATTAAAAACTGATATAACTCAGTGCATTGCAAATGTATAGTTTTATTAAAAACTGATATAACTCAGTGCATTGCAAATGTATAGTTTTATTAAAAACTGATATAACTCAGTGCATTGCATATGGATAGTTTTTATTAAAAACTGATATAACTCAGTGCATTGCATATGGATAGTTTTATTAAAAACTGATATAACTCAGTGCATTGCAAATGTATAGTTTTATTAAAAACTGATATAACTCAGTGCATTGCAAATGTATAGTTTTATTAAAAACTGATATAACTCAGTGCATTGCAAATGTATAGTTTTATTAAAAACTGATATAACTCAGTGCATTGCATATGGATAGTTTTTATTAAAAACTGATATAACTCAGTGCATTGCATATGGATAGTTTTATTAAAAACTGATATAACTCAGTGCATTGCAAATGTATAGTTTTATTAAAAACTGATATAACTCAGTGCATTGCATATGGATAGTTTTATTAAAAACTGATATAACTCAGTGCATTGCAAATGTATAGTTTTATTAAAAACTGATATAACTCAGTGCATTGCAAATGTATAGTTTTATTAAAAACTGATATAACTCAGTGCATTGCAAATGTATAGTTTTATTAAAAACTGATATAACTCAGTGCATGGCATATGGATAGTTTTATTAAAAACTGATATAACTCAGTGCATTGCATATGGATAGTTTTATTAAAAACTGATATAACTCAGTGCATTGCATATGGATAGTTTTTATTAAAAACTGATATAACTCAGTGCATTGCAAATGTATAGTTTTATTAAAAACTGATATAACTCAGTGCATTGCATATGGATAGTTTTATTAAAAACTGATATAACTCAGTGCATTGCAAATGTATAGTTTTATTAAAAACTGATATAACTCAGTGCATTGCATATGGATAGTTTTTATTAAAAACTGATATAACTCAGTGCATTGCATATGGATAGTTTTATTAAAAACTGATATAACTCAGTGCATTGCAAATGTATAGTTTTATTAAAAACTGATATAACTCAGTGCATTGCATATGGATAGTTTTATTAAAAACTGATATAACTCAGTGCATTGCATATGAATAGTTTTCTTAAAACCTGATATAACGCACTGCATTGCAAATGTATAGTTTTATTAAAAACTGATATAACTCAGTGCATTGCATATGGATAGTTTTTATTAAAAACTGATATAACTCAGTGCATTGCATATGGATAGTTTTATTAAAACCTGATATAACGCACTGCATTGCATATGGATAGTTTTATTAAAAACTGATATAACGCAGTGCATTGCATATGGATAGTTTTATTAAAAACTGATATAACTCAGTGCATTGCAAATGTATAGTTTTATTAAAAACTGATATAACTCAGTGCATTGCATATGGATAGTTTTTATTAAAAACTGATATAACGCACTGCATTGCAAACGTATAGTTTTATTAAAAACTGATATAACTCAGTGCATTGCATATGGATAGTTTTTATTAAAAACTGATATCACTCAGTGCATTGCATATGGATAGTTTTATTAAAACCTGATATAACTCAGTGCATTGCATATGGATAGTTTTATTAAAACCTGATATAACGCAGTGCATTGCATATGGATAGTTTTATTAAAACCTGATATAACTCAGTGCATTGCATATGGATAGTTTTATTAAAAACTGATATAACTCAGTGCATTGCATATGGATAGTTTTATGAAAACCTGATATAACTCAGTGCATTGCATATGGATAGTTTTTATTAAAAACTGATATAACGCACTGCATTGCAAATGTATAGTTTTATTAAAAAATGATATAACTCAGTGCATTGCATATGGATAGTTTTTATTCAAACTGATATAACTCAGTGCATTGCATATGGATAGTTTTATTAAAAACTGATATAACGCAGTGCATTGCATATGGATAGTTTTATTAAAAACTGATATAACTCAGTGCATTGCAAATGTATAGTTTTATTAAAAACTGATATAACTCAGTGCATTGCATATGGATAGTTTTTATTAAAAACTGATATAACTCAGTGCATTGCATATGGATAGTTTTATTAAAAACTGATATAACTCAGTGCATTGCAAATGTATAGTTTTATTAAAAACTGATATAACTCAGTGCATTGCATATGGATAGTTTTATTAAAAACTGATATAACTCAGTGCATTGCATATGAATAGTTTTCTTAAAACCTGATATAACGCACTGCATTGCATATGGATAGTTTTATTAAAAACTGATATAACGCAGTGCATTGCATATGGATAGTTTTATTAAAAACTGATATAACTCACTGCATTGCAAATGTATAGTTTTATTAAAAACTGATATAACTCAGTGCAGTGCATATGGATAGTTTTATTAAAAACTGATATAACTCAGTGCATTGCATATGAATAGTTTTCTTAAAACCTGATATAACGCACTGCATTGCAAATGTATAGTTTTATTAAAAACTGATATAACTCAGTGCATTGCATATGGATAGTTTTATTAAAAACTGATATAACTCAGTGCATTGCATATGAATAGTTTTCTTAAAACCTGATATAACGCACTGCATTGCATATGGATAGTTTTATTAAAAACTGATATAACTCAGTGCATTGCATATGAATAGTTTTCTTAAAACCTGATATAACGCACTGCATTGCATATGGATAGTTTTATTAAAAACTGATATAACTCAGTGCATTGCATATGAATAGTTTTCTTAAAACCTGATATAACGCACTGCATTGCATATGGATAGTTTTATTAAAAACTGATATAACTCAGTGCATTGCATATGAATAGTTTTCTTAAAACCTGATATAACGCACTGCATTGCATATGGATAGTTTTATTAAAAACTGATATAACTCAGTGCATTGCATATGAATAGTTTTCTTAAAACCTGATATAACGCACTGCATTGCATATGGATAGTTTTATTAAAAACTGATATAACTCAGTGCATTGCATATGAATAGTTTTCTTAAAACCTGATATAACGCACTGCATTGCATATGGATAGTTTTATTAAAAACTGATATAACTCAGTGCATTGCATATGAATAGTTTTCTTAAAACCTGATATAACGCACTGCATTGCATATGGATAGTTTTATTAAAAACTGATATAACTCAGTGCATTGCATATGAATAGTTTTCTTAAAACCTGATATAACGCACTGCATTGCATATGGATAGTTTTATTAAAAACTGATATAACTCAGTGCATTGCATATGAATAGTTTTCTTAAAACCTGATATAACGCACTGCATTGCATATGGATAGTTTTATTAAAAACTGATATAACTCAGTGCATTGCATATGAATAGTTTTCTTAAAACCTGATATAACGCACTGCATTGCATATGGATAGTTTTATTAAAAACTGATATAACTCAGTGCATTGCATATGAATAGTTTTCTTAAAACCTGATATAACGCACTGCATTGCATATGGATAGTTTTATTAAAAACTGATATAACTCAGTGCATTGCATATGAATAGTTTTCTTAAAACCTGATATAACGCACTGCATTGCATATGGATAGTTTTATTAAAAACTGATATAACTCAGTGCATTGCATATGAATAGTTTTCTTAAAACCTGATATAACGCACTGCATTGCAAATGTATAGTTTTATTAAAAACTGATATAACGCAGTGCATTGCATATGGATAGTTTTATTAAAAACTGATATAACTCAGTGCATTGCATATGAATAGTTTTCTTAAAACCTGATATAACGCACTGCATTGCATATGTATAGTTTTATTAAAAACTGATATAACTCAGTGCATTGCAAATGTATAGTTTTATTAAAAACTGATATAACTCAGTGCATTGCATATGGATAGTTTTTATTAAAAACTGATATAACTCAGTGCATTGCATATGGATAGTTTTATTAAAAACTGATATAACTCAGTGCATTGCAAATGTATAGTTTTATTAAAAACTGATATAACTCAGTGCATTGCATATGGATAGTTTTTATTAAAAACTGATATAACTCAGTGCATTGCATATGGATAGTTTTATTAAAAACTGATATAACTCAGTGCATTGCAAATGTATAGTTTTATTAAAAACTGATATAACTCAGTGCATTGCATATGGATAGTTTTATTAAAAACTGATATAACTCAGTGCATTGCAAATGTATAGTTTTATTAAAAACTGATATAACTCCGTGCATTGCAAATGTATAGTTTTATTAAAAACTGATATAACTCAGTGCATTGCATATGGATAGTTTTTATTAAAAACTGATATAACTCAGTGCATTGCATATGGATAGTTTTATTAAAAACTGATATAACTCAGTGCATTGCAAATGTATAGTTTTATTAAAAACTGATATAACTCAGTGCATTGCAAATGTATAGTTTTATTAAAAACTGATATAACTCAGTGCATTGCATATGGATAGTTTTTATTAAAAACTGATATAACTCAGTGCATTGCATATGGATAGTTTTATTAAAAACTGATATAACTCAGTGCATTGCAAATGTATAGTTTTATTAAAAACTGATATAACTCAGTGCATTGCATATGGATAGTTTTATTAAAAACTGATATAACTCAGTGCATTGCAAATGTATAGTTTTATTAAAAACTGATATAACTCAGTGCATTGCAAATGTATAGTTTTATTAAAAACTGATATAACTCAGTGCATTGCAAATGTATAGTTTTATTAAAAACTGATATAACTCAGTGCATTGCATATGGATAGTTTTATTAAAAACTGATATAACTCAGTGCATTGCAAATGTATAGTTTTATTAAAAACTGATATAACTCAGTGCATTGCATATGGATAGTTTTTATTAAAAACTGATATAACTCAGTGCATTGCATATGGATAGTTTTATTAAAAACTGATATAACTCAGTGCATTGCAAATGTATAGTTTTATTAAAAACTGATATAACTCAGTGCATTGCATATGGATAGTTTTTATTAAAAACTGATATAACTCAGTGCATTGCATATGGATAGTTTTATTAAAAACTGATATAACTCAGTGCATTGCAAATGTATAGTTTTATTAAAAACTGATATAACTCAGTGCATTGCATATGGATAGTTTTATTAAAAACTGATATAACTCAGTGCATTGCAAATGTATAGTTTTATTAAAAACTGATATAACTCCGTGCATTGCAAATGTATAGTTTTATTAAAAACTGATATAACTCAGTGCATTGCATATGGATAGTTTTTATTAAAAACTGATATAACTCAGTGCATTGCATATGGATAGTTTTATTAAAAACTGATATAACTCAGTGCATTGCAAATGTATAGTTTTATTAAAAACTGATATAACTCAGTGCATTGCAAATGTATAGTTTTATTAAAAACTGATATAACTCAGTGCATTGCAAATGTATAGTTTTATTAAAAACTGATATAACTCAGTGCATTGCATATGGATAGTTTTTATTAAAAACTGATATAACTCAGTGCATTGCATATGGATAGTTTTATTAAAAACTGATATAACTCAGTGCATTGCAAATGTATAGTTTTATTAAAAACTGATATAACTCAGTGCATTGCATATGGATAGTTTTATTAAAAACTGATATAACTCAGTGCATTGCAAATGTATAGTTTTATTAAAAACTGATATAACTCAGTGCATTGCAAATGTATAGTTTTATTAAAAACTGATATAACTCAGTGCATTGCAAATGTATAGTTTTATTAAAAACTGATATAACTCAGTGCATTGCATATGGATAGTTTTATTAAAAACTGATATAACTCAGTGCATTGCAAATGTATAGTTTTATTAAAAACTGATATAACTCAGTGCATTGCATATGGATAGTTTTTATTAAAAACTGATATAACTCAGTGCATTGCATATGGATAGTTTTATTAAAAACTGATATAACTCAGTGCATTGCAAATGTATAGTTTTATTAAAAACTGATATAACTCAGTGCATTGCATATGGATAGTTTTATTAAAAACTGATATAACTCAGTGCATTGCATATGGATAGTTTTATTAAAACCTGATATAACGCACTGCATTGCATATGGATAGTTTTATTAAAAACTGATATAACGCAGTGCATTGCATATGGATAGTTTTATTAAAAACTGATATAACTCAGTGCATTGCAAATGTATAGTTTTATTAAAAACTGATATAACTCAGTGCATTGCATATGGATAGTTTTTATTAAAAACTGATATAACGCACTGCATTGCAAATGTATAGTTTTATTAAAAACTGATATAACTCAGTGCATTGCATATGGATAGTTTTATTAAAACCTGATATAACGCACTGCATTGCATATGGATAGTTTTATTAAAAACTGATATAACGCAGTGCATTGCATATGGATAGTTTTTATTAAAAACTGATATAACGCACTGCATTGCAAATGTATAGTTTTATTAAAAAATGATATAACTCAGTGCATTGCATATGGATAGTTTTTATTCAAACTGATATAACTCAGTGCATTGCATATGGATAGTTTTATTAAAAACTGATATAACGCAGTGCATTGCATATGGATAGTTTTATTAAAAACTGATATAACTCAGTGCATTGCAAATGTATAGTTTTATTAAAAACTGATATAAGTCAGTGCATTGCATATGGATAGTTTTTATTAAAAACTGATATAACTCAGTGCATTGCATATGGATAGTTTTATTAAAAACTGATATAACTCAGTGCATTGCAAATGTATAGTTTTATTAAAAACTGATATAACTCAGTGCATTGCATATGGATAGTTTTATTAAAAACTGATATAACTCAGTGCATTGCATATGAATAGTTTTCTTAAAACCTGATATAACGCACTGCATTGCATATGGATAGTTTTATTAAAAACTGATATAACGCAGTGCATTGCATATGGATAGTTTTATTAAAAACTGATATAACTCACTGCATTGCAAATGTATAGTTTTATTAAAAACTGATATAACTCAGTGCATTGCATATGGATAGTTTTATTAAAAACTGATATAACTCAGTGCATTGCATATGAATAGTTTTCTTAAAACCTGATATAACGCACTGCATTGCAAATGTATAGTTTTATTAAAAACTGATATAACTCAGTGCATTGCATATGGATAGTTTTATTAAAAACTGATATAACTCAGTGCATTGCATATGAATAGTTTTCTTAAAACCTGATATAACGCACTGCATTGCATATGGATAGTTTTATTAAAAACTGATATAACTCAGTGCATTGCATATGAATAGTTTTCTTAAAACCTGATATAACGCACTGCATTGCATATGGATAGTTTTATTAAAAACTGATATAACTCAGTGCATTGCATATGAATAGTTTTCTTAAAACCTGATATAACGCACTGCATTGCATATGGATAGTTTTATTAAAAACTGATATAACTCAGTGCATTGCATATGAATAGTTTTCTTAAAACCTGATATAACGCACTGCATTGCATATGGATAGTTTTATTAAAAACTGATATAACTCAGTGCATTGCATATGAATAGTTTTCTTAAAACCTGATATAACGCACTGCATTGCATATGGATAGTTTTATTAAAAACTGATATAACTCAGTGCATTGCATATGAATAGTTTTCTTAAAACCTGATATAACGCACTGCATTGCATATGGATAGTTTTATTAAAAACTGATATAACTCAGTGCATTGCATATGAATAGTTTTCTTAAAACCTGATATAACGCACTGCATTGCATATGGATAGTTTTATTAAAAACTGATATAACTCAGTGCATTGCATATGAATAGTTTTCTTAAAACCTGATATAACGCACTGCATTGCATATGGATAGTTTTATTAAAAACTGATATAACTCAGTGCATTGCATATGATAAGTTTTCTTAAAACCTGATATAACGCACTGCATTGCATATGGATAGTTTTATTAAAAACTGATATAACTCAGTGCATTGCATATGAATAGTTTTCTTAAAACCTGATATAACGCACTGCATTGCATATGGATAGTTTTATTAAAAACTGATATAACTCAGTGCATTGCATATGAATAGTTTTCTTAAAACCTGATATAACGCACTGCATTGCATATGGATAGTTTTATTAAAAACTGATATAACTCAGTGCATTGCATATGAATAGTTTTCTTAAAACCTGATATAACGCACTGCATTGCAAATGTATAGTTTTATTAAAAACTGATATAACGCAGTGCATTGCATATGGATAGTTTTATTAAAAACTGATATAACTCAGTGCATTGCATATGAATAGTTTTCTTAAAACCTGATATAACGCACTGCATTGCATATGGATAGTTTTATTAAAAACTGATATAACTCAGTGCATTGCATATTGATAGTTTTATTAAAAAATGATATAACTCAGTGCATTGCATATTGATAGTTTTATTAAAAAATGATATAACTCAGTGCATTGCATATGGATAGTTTTTATTAAAAACTGATATAACTCAGTGCATTGCATATGGATAGTTTTATTAAAAACTGATATAACTCAGTGCATTGCATATGAATAGTTTTCTTAAAACCTGATATAACGCACTGCATTGCATATGGATAGTTTTATTAAAAACTGATATAACTCAGTGCATTGCATATGAATAGTTTTCTTAAAACCTGATATAACGCACTGCATTGCAAATGTATAGTTTTATTAAAAACTGATATAACTCAGTGCATTGCATATGGATAGTTTTATTAAAAACTGATATAACTCAGTGCATTGCATATGAATAGTTTTCTTAAAACCTGATATAACGCACTGCATTGCATATGGATAGTTTTATTAAAAACTGATATAACTCAGTGCATTGCATATTGATAGTTTTATTAAAAAATGATATAACTCAGTGCATTGCATATGGATAGTTTTTATTAAAAACTGATATAACTCAGTGCTTTGCATATGGATAGTTTTATTAAAACCTGATATAACTCAGTGCATTGCATATGGATAGTTTTTATTAAAAACTGATATAACTCAGTGCTTTGCATATGAATAGTTTTCTTAAAACCTGATATACCGCACTGCATTGCATATGGATAGTTTTATTAAAAACTGATATAACTCAGTGCATTGCATATGAATAGTTTTCTTAAAACCTGATATAACGCACTGCATTGCATATGGATAGTTTTATTAAAAACTGATATAACTCAGTGCATTGCATATGAATAGTTTTCTTAAAACCTGATATAACGCACTGCATTGCAAATGTATAGTTTTATTAAAAACTGATATAACTCAGTGCATTGCATATGGATAGTTTTATTAAAAACTGATATAACTCAGTGCATTGCATATGAATAGTTTTATTAAAAACTGATATAACTCAGTGCATTGCATATGGATAGTTTTATTAAAAACTGATATAACTCAGTGCATTGCATATGAATAGTTTTCTTAAAACCTGATATAACGCACTGCATTGCATATGGATAGTTTTATTAAAACCTGATATAACTCAGTGCATTGCATATGGATAGTTTTTATTAAAAACTGATATAACTCAGTGCTTTGCATATGAATAGTTTTCTTAAAACCTGATATAACGCACTGCATTGCATATGGATAGTTTTATTAAAAACTGATATAACTCAGTGCATTGCATATGAATAGTTTTCTTAAAACCTGATATAACGCACTGCATTGCATATGGATAGTTTTATTAAAAACTGATATAACTCAGTGCATTGCATATGAATAGTTTTCTTAAAACCTGATATAACGCACTGCATTGCATATGGATAGTTTTATTAAAAACTGATATAACTCAGTGCATTGCATATGGATAGTTTTATTAAAAACTGATATAACTCAGTGCATTGCATATGAATAGTTTTCTTAAAACCTGATATAACGCACTGCATTGCATATGGATAGTTTTATTAAAAACTGATATAACTCAGTGCATTGCATATGAATAGTTTTCTTAAAACCTGATATAACGCACTGCATTGCAAATGTATAGTTTTATTAAAAACTGATATAACTCAGTGCTTTGCATATGGATAGTTTTATTAAAACCTGATATAACTCAGTGCATTGCATATGGATAGTTTTATTAAAAACTGATATAACTCAGTGCATTGCATATGAATAGTTTTCTTAAAACCTGATATAACGCACTGCATTGCATATGGATAGTTTTATTAAAAACTGATATAACTCAGTGCATTGCATATGAATAGTTTTCTTAAAACCTGATATAACGCACTGCATTGCATATGGATAGTTTTATTAAAAACTGATATAACTCAGTGCATTGCATATGAATAGTTTTCTTAAAACCTGATATAACGCACTGCATTGCAAATGTATAGTTTTATTAAAAACTGATATAACTCAGTGCATTGCATATGGATAGTTTTATTAAAAACTGATATAACTCAGTGCATTGCATATGAATAGTTTTCTTAAAACCTGATATAACGCACTGCATTGCATATGGATAGTTTTATTAAAAACTGATATAACTCAGTGCATTGCATATTGATAGTTTTATTAAAAAATGATATAACTCAGTGCATTGCATATGGATAGTTTTTATTAAAAACTGATATAACTCAGTGCTTTGCATATGGATAGTTTTATTAAAACCTGATATAACTCAGTGCATTGCATATGGATAGTTTTATTAAAAACTGATATAACTCAGTGCATTGCATATTGATAGTTTTATTAAAAAATGATATAACTCAGTGCATTGCATATTGATAGTTTTATTAAAAAATGATATAACTCAGTGCATTGCATATGGATAGTTTTTATTAAAAACTGATATAACTTAGTGCATTGCATATGGATAGTTTTATTAAAAACTGATATAACTCAGTGCATTGCATATGAATAGTTTTCTTAAAACCTGATATAACGCACTGCATTGCATATGGATAGTTTTATTAAAAACTGATATAACTCAGTGCATTGCATATGAATAGTTTTCTTAAAACCTGATATAACGCACTGCATTGCAAATGTATAGTTTTATTAAAAACTGATATAACTCAGTGCATTGCATATGGATAGTTTTATTAAAAACTGATATAACTCAGTGCATTGCATATGAATAGTTTTCTTAAAACCTGATATAACGCACTGCATTGCATATGGATAGTTTTATTAAAAACTGATATAACTCAGTGCATTGCATATTGATAGTTTTATTAAAAAATGATATAACTCAGTGCATTGCATATGGATAGTTTTTATTAAAAACTGATATAACTCAGTGCTTTGCATATGGATAGTTTTATTAAAACCTGATATAACTCAGTGCATTGCATATGGATAGTTTTATTAAAAACTGATATAACTCAGTGCATTGCATATGAATAGTTTTCTTAAAACCTGATATAACGCACTGCATTGCATATGGATAGTTTTATTAAAAACTGATATAACTCAGTGCATTGCATATGAATAGTTTTCTTAAAACCTGATATAACGCACTGCATTGCATATGGATAGTTTTATTAAAAACTGATATAACTCAGTGCATTGCATATGAATAGTTTTCTTAAAACCTGATATAACGCACTGCATTGCATATGGATAGTTTTATTAAAAACTGATATAACTCAGTGCATTGCATATGGATAGTTTTATTAAAACCTGATATAACGCACTGCATTGCATATGGATAGTTTTATTAAAAACTGATATAACTCAGTGCATTGCATATGAATAGTTTTCTTAAAACCTGATATAACGCACTGCATTGCAAATGTATAGTTTTATTAAAAACTGATATAACTCAGTGCATTGCATATGGATAGTTTTATTAAAAACTGATGGTTAAGTCGGGAACAACACTATTAACTAAATAATAACACTTCGCTTTACTAGGTTTAAGTATAACTGACTCCACAATCTGTGGAGCGTTTATTTATATAAATTTGTAATATGAAAATTTACATGCATGCATATGTGTACATAAGTATGTTAAATATTTTACATTAGAAGATCACCCACGAATAGATAATCTTATCTTATGTTTTAGTTTTATTGCTCATCAGTATACATAGATGCATATGTGTACTTAAGTATGTTAAATATTTTACATTAGAAGATTACCCACGAATGGATAATCTTATCTTATGTTTTAGTTTTATTGCTTTACACATTCATGATAAGAACATTAGTATACATAGATGCATATGCAACAACCCTTATGTTGTTGTAAAGGCATCAAGTGTCAATATTCATATCATGAATATGTGTATATGGACATCTGTTTGTACTTTAATTTTTATTGCCTTGTGCCTATAAATGTCATACAGCATATGAATTTATGGCCATACATTTTAACTGCTGGCTTATCGTTTCGGAAAACTAAACATATTGCCCGCGTTAAAAGGCTTAGTCTTTTAAAGATGTATCTGATTATATATAATTTTAAACCGTTAAATTTAAATTATTTTTTTTTTTGTTTTTCTTTTAATAATTGATATCTATATATGTATGTACATTTGTGCCCTTTTTTAATCTAATACATTATTTAGTTCCTGACACATAAATACCATAATGTTATTATTTCTAAGCTAAACGCGGAAGAACAATCATATTAGGTATATGTGTTAACGATATTCTCCACATTTTCCTTGCTATCAGTATGATGACTATGATGATTATGCTGATTATTGCCCAGGATCCGGCGTTTGATGTGTAGTGCATTAGATGATGAAATTCGAAATCGATCGGAAACCCCATTAGACCTCGCGGCCTTGGAATGTTTCCTATTTTAAACGTCTGCATTTCGCCTTTTATTTGTAGTTTCTCAAAAACTGGTAATTGTTGGGTCAAGTTCACTTTTGGTATTCGGTAGTCTGCAATTGTTGTGTACGTATTGTAAGCCCATATATTGACATGCTCCGCTTTCAAATGGCAATTCGGTTTTAAACGTAAAATACCTTGCTCATGTAAGTTTACGCTTGATGTTTGGTTGTCGCAAATGATGTCAGCCGAAACTTTGTCAGCAATTGAAAATAACCATGTATTTTCCGAATGCATCTGACTCCAATAATTGGTTCGAGGTAAGATGGTTAGTGCGCAATCTGCAGATAATTCTTTTTTGTTTATGAATAGCTGTATTTCACACTCCGCATCCTTTCCGATGTTGTACAGTGGATGTATTTGTGAACATAAAATTAATTTTTTCATTTTTTCACAATGGTCGAAATTGTTATCAGCAAGACCATAGTACATTGATTTCTTGTCGTCGATTATAATGTGCTTGAACGTAGTTTGGATTTTTACAAAATATTCTGAATGACTAATTGGGTATGTCAATACAGAGTATAATTGCAAGTTATTTTTGTTCATTAACGGAATTTTTA
This sequence comes from Ceratitis rosa, assembly GCA_037013455.1. Lineage (NCBI taxonomy): Eukaryota > Metazoa > Arthropoda > Insecta > Diptera > Tephritidae > Ceratitis > Ceratitis rosa. The sequence continues at coordinate 87,486 of JAWMAG010000178.1, read as the reverse complement.
TTTCAAATATTAACATCTCTTCCGTTGTACGAGTTGTTATTTTTGCTATTTTGGCTAGTTCGATTGGGTCGATATCTGGAAGCATTAAATGCTGATTGAGGTGAGTTTTAATTAACTTAATCTGCTCTTGAAATTTATGTAGCGGTAATAAATTTTCTAGGAATTTTCCTTTTGAATTCCAAATCATTCCTATAATATCTTGTTGCAGCTCTTCATATGATGACATAGCCACTAAGGCCGATGTTACCACATTTGCCATTATATTTTGATGTATGTTCTTATTAATTGCATCTTTGAACATATAAATGGAATTGTTCAATAATTTGAAATTGTTCCAAATAATTTCATTTTGATGCCTCATTACATCTACAGTCATATCTTCAATCGAAGACTGGTTTTTAAAAAGTTCAGCCAAGTATTTTTCATTTTGGTAGCTTCTTTCAACCTTCTCTGATAGTTCCTCAGCATGTTCTTCATCCATTACTCCATACAGGGCATGCATCAGGCTTCCCATAAATGATAACGGAGCTGATCTTCTCAGTTTTTTAAACGCCGCTGATTTATTTAGTAGGATAATTTTATCCCTTCTTTCTATCCTTATAAACTTCGCTTCTAATTGTCTAATGGTGTCCGAATAGTAGAATTCATCTGCGGGGCGCTTCACTTTCTGCAACGCTGCCTTAGCTTCATCAACGGTGTTTTTGTAGTGCCAATAGTCATTCAAATTTACGTGGACTATTATATCCCACGATGTCTTGGTTAATCCGATTGTTCCCCGCGACTCAAATAAAATTCCTGACTTATCTTTAAATTTTTCTACAAAAATATTTTGTGTGCTAATACTGGGCAAAATTAACAAAAAAGAGAGAATTGTTAACAAACAATTTTTATTTTTTATTCTATGTGATTGTCTATTTTTATTTTGTACATCTTTTTCTTTAAAATTTACGGTTTCTTCTTTAATAATTTTTTCTTCTGTAGGAAACGGACAAACATTGTGTATCGCTCTGGTCGATATGCCATTGCTGGTACGTACGTCTACTACTCTACATTTTCCGTCTTTACCGAGAATCGCCTTCTCGATTCTTCCCCTCCTCCAATTCATTGGAGAAACGTTTTCTTCTTTTAGAAGTACAAGTGTGTCTTTTTTAATATTTTCTGCTTGGTTTTTCCACTTAAACCTTTTTTGCAATTCACATAAATACTCATTGGACCATATTTTCCAAAATTCTTGAGTATTCTTTTCTACTGCCTTCCAGTGGTCACGTAACCCATGATAGCATTTATTGTCATTATTATCAATAATTGTTACCATTGGTTCGCCTATAATGAAATGACCAGGAGTTATTATATTTAAATCGTTCGGATCATTGGAACAGGGTATTAGGGGTCGTGAATTTAAAATTGCTTCGATTTGTGCCATTAAGGTACTGATTTCTTCAAAGGTCATTGTTCCTTCAGTTACTCTGAAGAAGTGTTTTTTGACACTTTTTACTGCTGCCTCCCATAATCCTCCCATGTGTGGCGATTTTGCTGGTATATTGATCCAGTTAATTTGTCTTTCTGCGCAAAATTTTTCTAAACTATCATTGTGGGTTTTATTTTGAAACAATTTATAAATTTCGTTCAAGCTATTCGCTGCTCCTATGAAATTGGTTCCGTTATCGGAATAAATCTTTATTGGACAACTGCGTCTAGCTATAAACCTTTTTAGGGATCCTATAAATGCTGCTGAGGTGAGGTCCGATACAACTTCTAAATGTACAGCTTTTGTTGCAAAACACACAAAAACGCACACATACGCTTTATCAATTCTTTTCCCTTTTATTTTATGGTGAATATTTATCGGACCTAAAAAGTCAATACCTACATTTAAGAATGGCCTAGTCTTTGTGACTCTATCTTCTGGCAGGTTACCCATCAGTTGATGTAATGGTCGTGGATTTACTTTAAAACACCTATAGCATTGCTTTACGATTTTTGTTGTTAATTGTTTACCCCGCAATGGCCAGAATTTTTGTCTCACAATTGCAAGTAGTCCTTGAGGTCCTACATGTAGATGTTTACTGTGAAGACATTTTATCATCAATTCTGTGTGCTCATCTCCGTATGGAAGTAAAATAGGATGCTTTGCTTCAAAAGGAAGCAAACTGTTTTCTATTCTACCTCCAACTCGAATTAAACCATCATTATCCAAGAAGGGAGACAATGTAGCTATCTTGGAATTCGGGGGTACTACTTTATTTTTTTGTAGGTTTTTAATTTCTTCTTTAAAGTGTTTGCTTTGTATGTTTTTTACAATTATATCTAGAGCTTTTTTTCTGTACTCTACCCAAGGTTTCGATTCCTTTTTCTTGCAAATTTGAGTAAATTTATATATTTGGGCAATTATATTTTGAAGGTGGTTAAAATTATTTTTGTGGTTTATTCTTTCCCACATTGAATTTTTATCTATTACTACCCCGACTTTTTTAATGTTTTTTATGTCTGGGATTTCATCGTCAAACATAATTTCTTTTATTTTAAAGTTATTTTCTTCTAAAAATTTCGGACCTGTAAACCAAAATTTATTTTTAGACAATTCCTTACCCATTATTCCTCTGGAAAGTATGTCTGCAGGGTTCTCCTCTGATTTTATATGATTCCAATCCTTGACCTAGTTGTTGGACTGAATATGGCTGACTCTGTTGGCTACAAATATTTTGAGAGTAGCTGGCTCTAAACGTAGCCAGCTTAATACTATGGTGGAATCTGTGTAATAAAAAACTTGGTTAAACTTAACTTTTAGACTTTTTAAAACTTGCTTCACCAGATCAGTAAGTAACACTGCTGCACATAATTCTAATCTGGGCAATGTAACTATCTTGATTGGCGCAACTCTAGATTTAGCTGTTGCTAACCGTGATATTACTGTTCCGTCGGTGTTAATTGATCTTATGTATACTACAGCACCATAAGCTTTCATAGAAGCGTCACAAAATCCGTGAATTTCTATTTTCTCGGCTTTGTCACTCATTAAATATCTTGGGAATTTTATATTATTTAATGAATTTAAGTCAGATCTTATTTCATTCCATTTTTGCTGGATCTCAGTTGGTAACATTTCATCCCAGTCAATTTTTAATTTCCACAGTTGTTGGAGTAATATTTTTGCGGATACAATGATTGGATTAATTAGGCCTAATGGGTCAAATAATTTAGAAATTTCAGAAAGTAAATTTCTTTTAGTAGGTTTTATGTCTTTGATTCCATGGCATTTAATAATTAAATTATCAGTTGTAGGAATCCAAGTTAAACCTAACGCTTTTACCTTGCATTGCTCTTCTTCTTCAAAATCTAACTTTACTTCCTGATTTTCAGGTGGAATCCCTTCAAGTAAATCTTTTATATTTGAACACCATTTGCGTAACGGAAACCCATACTTTTCCAAAATCTTAATTATGTGATCTTGGAAAAGTTTTAATTCTTCAATGTCGTTACTACCTGTCATTAAATCATCCATATAGAAATCTTCCTTTATAATTCTTGCAACTTCAGGGAAATTATTCTTTTCTCTTTCTGCAATAATTTCTAAACATTTTGTTGCCAAATATGGAGCCGATGATGTACCATAAGTTATTGTTTTAAGAGCATATGTCTTTAAGGGTTCTTTCTTGGAGTTTCTCCACAATATTAGTTGATATTTACGATTTTCTTCATTTATCCAAATTTGGCGAAACATCTTTTCAATATCTGCAGATATTACATATTTATGTTTCCTAAATCTGAGCAATATGTTAAAAATATCGTCTTGTAGTCTTGGACCTGTATATAATAATTCATTGAGAGAATTATTATTTGTTGTTTTGCATGACGCATCGAAAACCACACGTAATTTGGTTGAGCTACTTTCTGGCCGAAACACACAATGATGTGGTAGAAAATATTTATGTTTCAATTGATTGACGTTATTTATTAATTCCATGTGGCCCAAGCTTAAATATTGGTCCATAAACTCCTTGTATTGTACTTTTAATTGTGTATCTTTATCTAATTTCCTTTCTAAAGCAAAAAATCGTCGTTTTGCTATTAACTCCGAATTACCTAGTTGAAGTGGATTAATTTTAAATGGCAATGCTACGGAAAACTTGTTATCTTTTGAAATTTTGAAATTTTTGTTAAAATGATATTCACAATTTTTCTCATCCTCTGTTAAATATCTTTTCTGTGTATCTATTTCTTCAAGTTCCCAAAATTTCCTTAATTGATTATCCAAGCTTTCGCAATGGTAGGCTAATACTCCACAATGATTTGAGTATAATTTAATATCTGCTCTACCTCCGGCTAGCCATCCTAGCACACTATTTTGAAGATTGTATTCTTGATTTTTTATTTTTATTTGACCACTCTTCAATAAAGAGTGATAAATTTCTGCTCCAAGTAATATATCAATTTTGCTTGGTATATCAAATTCTGGATCAGCTAATTTTATTTTTGTAGGAATTTCTCCACGTTCTATTTTAGTAGATGGCAATGGTGAAATAATTTTTTCCACTACTAATGCTTCAATGTATGTTTCATATTCGGATACTTTCGACTTTATTTCAATTATTATCCGCTCCTGTGCTTTAGATATGTTTTGCCCAATACCTTCTATAATGCTTTTTTTATTTTCTCCTTTTATTTTTAGTCTATTTTTTAATTGCTTTGTTACTAAATTTACTTGCGATCCATTATCTATTAATGCCCTTGCATTAATGAATTTCCCTTCAAAATCCTTTATTTTAATTACGGCTGTTGATAAAAGGACATATTTATTTTCTTTTAAATTTACACTGCTCACTGTGCTAGCCACTGCATTTATATCTTTATGGAGTAACCAATGATGCTCCAAATTGCAAAACCGACAGTTTATGTAGCTGCAGTTTTTAAACACATGCCCACCGTTTAGACATTTTTTACAAATATTTTTGTTTTTTATTATATTCCATCTTTCTTTTATGGATAAACCTTGAAATTTCTTACACTGATTTAAATAGTGCTGCATTCCGCAGTTCATAATACAATTTGGTGCTACTGAAATATTACCTTTTTTTTTGAATATTTACAGCTTTTTGTATTCTGTATTCACTTTGTTTTGCTTCTAATGCAAAAAATTCTTTTCCGAGAAATTGTGTTAATGAATCTAGCCTCGGTAATTCTTTGGAGTCTTTTAAAGAAGATTCATATTTTGTTCTGAGAGAGTCGTCAAGTTTTCTCACAAGCAGAAAATTCAGTAACGCTTGAAGTATTTCTTCTAACGATAAATTTGTCGCCTTTAGAGCTTGAATACTTTCTTCGATAACTTCTTTTAATTTTTTCACACTAGCAGCTGTGGAATTTGTAAAGGGAGCATCTACTAAATTTTTGAAATAAATGTTTGTTAAAGCTCGCTTATTATCAAAGTTGATTTTTAGCAAATTCCATGCGACTGAGTAATTTTCTTCCGAAGATGGAAGATTTTCAATTAATGTGGACGCATATCCTTTTAATTTTGATTTTAAAATGCACATTTTTTGCACTGTGGATATATTTTCAGAATCCACTAATTCATGAAATAGTTCCTTGAACATATTCCATTTAGTATAGTCCCCTTCGAAACAAGGAATATCAATTTGTGGAAGATTGAGGGGTCTTCCTCTTATTTTTTCTTCCACTTTATATTCATTTTTACTTTTATTTGGCATTGAGTTTAAGTTTTTCCTCAATTGCCTAAATTTACTTGTTAGTTCATCTTCTGCATGAACTTCAATATATTTTAAAAACAATTCTTTCGCCAGATCTGAACACTTATTTACTTCTTCTAGATTCCCTGTTCCAGCAAGAAGAGCTTCAAAGTTTTCTTCCAAATCACTTACGGCGAATTCGAATTTTATTTGGAGAACAGAATTCTTATTTTCACTATCCTTCATAGTAAACTTTTCAATATCTTTTATTTGCAGGGATTTTAACATCTCCTGACTCAATTTAATTAGCTCCCTAACTTTTGGAGCATAGTTTTCCGTATAATACGGGTTCCGTGACATTGTTGCCGACGGTTGCCCTAATTCCCGATCATTATTTTCCAGCTTGTGGGACAGGTGAGTTATACGTATTCCCCAGTCGTTAACCTGTTCCCTGGTCACTGGAGTTGCTTTGAGGCTTACTAACGCATTATGTAAGCTCTCAATTTCACTTCCAATGGCCTGCTGCTCGAAAATTACTTTTTCCATTTTTAGAAAAATTTTTTTTTTTTTAATTTTTAGCAATAATTATTATTATTTTACTTTTTTTTTTTTTATTTTAAGTTGTTAATAATTAAAAATATTTTTATTATTATTTTTTTAAATTTTTAAATTCAAAATATTAAAAATATTTAAAACGTATTCTTAGCAGGGGTCACCAATGGTTAAGTCGGGAACAACACTATTAACTAAATAATAACACTTCGCTTTACTAGGTTTAAGTATAACTGACTCCACAATCTGTGGAGCGTTTATTTATATAAATTTGTAATATGAAAATTTACATGTATGCATATGTGTACATAAGTATGTTAAATATTTTACATTAGAAGATCACCCACGAATAGATAATCTTATCTTATGTTTTAGTTTTATTGCTCATCAGTATACATAGATGCATATGTGTACTTAAGTATGTTAAATATTTTACATTAGAAGATCACCCACGAATAGATAATCTTATCTTATGTTTTAGTTTTATTGCTCATCAGTATACATAGATGCATATGTGTACTTAAGTATGTTAAATATTTTACATTAGAAGATTACCCACGAATGGATAATCTTATCTTATGTTTTAGTTTTATTGCTTTACACATTCATGATAAGAACATTAGTATACATAGATGCATATGCAACAACCCTTATGTTGTTGTAAAGGCATCAAGTGTCAATATTCATATCATGAATATGTGTATATGGACATCTGTTTGTACTTTAATTTTTATTGCCTTGTGCCTATAAATGTCATACAGCATATGAATTTATGGCCATACATTTTAATTGCTGGCTTATCGTTTCGGAAAACTAAACAACTGATATAACTCAGTGCATTGCATATGAATAGTTTTCTTAAAACCTGATATAACGCACTGCATTGCATATGGATAGTTTTATTAAAAACTGATATAACTCAGTGCATTGCATATGGATAGTTTTATTAAAAACTGATATAACTCAGTGCATTGCATATGAATAGTTTTCTTAAAACCTGATATAACGCACTGCATTGCATATGGATAGTTTTATTAAAAACTGATATAACTCAGTGCATTGCATATGAATAGTTTTCTTAAAACCTGATATAACGCACTGCATTGCAAATGTATAGTTTTATTAAAAACTGATATAACTCAGTGCTTTGCATATGGATAGTTTTATTAAAACCTGATATAACTCAGTGCATTGCATATGGATAGTTTTATTAAAAACTGATATAACTCAGTGCATTGCATATGAATAGTTTTCTTAAAACCTGATATAACGCACTGCATTGCATATGGATAGTTTTATTAAAAACTGATATAACTCAGTGCATTGCATATGAATAGTTTTCTTAAAACCTGATATAACGCACTGCATTGCATATGGATAGTTTTATTAAAAACTGATATAACTCAGTGCATTGCATATGAATAGTTTTCTTAAAACCTGATATAACGCACTGCATTGCAAATGTATAGTTTTATTAAAAACTGATATAATTCAGTGCATTGCATATGGATAGTTTTATTAAAAACTGATATAACTCAGTGCATTGCATATGAATAGTTTTCTTAAAACCTGATATAACGCACTGCATTGCATATGGATAGTTTTATTAAAAACTGATATAACTCAGTGCATTGCATATTGATAGTTTTATTAAAAAATGATATAACTCAGTGCATTGCATATGGATAGTTTTTATTAAAAACTGATATAACTCAGTGCTTTGCATATGGATAGTTTTATTAAAACCTGATATAACTCAGTGCATTGCATATGGATAGTTTTATTAAAAACTGATATAACTCAGTGCATTGCATATTGATAGTTTTATTAAAAAATGATATAACTCAGTGCATTGCATATGGATAGTTTTTATTAAAAACTGATATAACTCAGTGCATTGCATATGGATAGTTTTATTAAAAACTGATATAACTCAGTGCATTGCATATGGATAGTTTTATTAAAAACTGATATAACTCAGTGCATTGCATATGAATAGTTTTCTTAAAACCTGATATAACGCACTGCATTGCATATGGATAGTTTTATTAAAAACTGATATAACTCAGTGCATTGCATATTGATAGTTTTATTAAAAAATGATATAACTCAGTGCATTGCATATGGATAGTTTTTATTAAAAACTGATATAACTCAGTGCTTTGCATATGGATAGTTTTATTAAAACCTGATATAACTCAGTGCATTGCATATGGATAGTTTTATTAAAAACTGATATAACTCAGTGCATTGCATATGGATAGTTTTATTAAAAACTGATATAACTCAGTGCATTGCATATGAATAGTTTTCTTAAAACCTGATATAACGCACTGCATTGCATATGGATAGTTTTATTAAAAACTGATATAACTCAGTGCATTGCATATTGATAGTTTTATTAAAAACTGATATAACTCAGTGCATTGCATATGGATAGTTTTATTAAAAACTGATATAACTCAGTGCATTGCATATGGATAGTTTTATTAAAAACTGATATAACTCAGTGCATTGCATATGGATAGTTTTATTAAAAACTGATATAACTCAGTGCATTGCATATGGATAGTTTTTATTAAAAACTGATATAACTCAGTGCTTTGCATATGGATAGTTTTATTAAAACCTGATATAACTCAGTGCATTGCATATGGATAGTTTTATTAAAAACTGATATAACTCAGTGCATTGCATATTGATAGTTTTATTAAAAAATGATATAACTCAGTGCATTGCATATGGATAGTTTTTATTAAAAACTGATATAACTCAGTGCATTGCATATGGATAGTTTTATTAAAAACTGATATAACTCAGTGCATTGCATATGAATAGTTTTCTTAAAACCTGATATAACGCACTGCATTGCATATGGATAGTTTTATTAAAAACTGATATAACTCAGTGCATTGCATATTGATAGTTTTATTAAAAAATGATATAACTCAGTGCATTGCATATGGATAGTTTTTATTAAAAACTGATATAACTCAGTGCTTTGCATATGGATAGTTTTATTAAAACCTGATATAACTCAGTGCATTGCATATGGATAGTTTTATTAAAAACTGATATAACTCAGTGCATTGCATATTGATAGTTTTATTAAAAAATGATATAACTCAGTGCATTGCATATGGATAGTTTTTATTAAAAACTGATATAACTCAGTGCATTGCATATGGATAGTTTTATTAAAAACTGATATAACTCAGTGCATTGCATATGAATAGTTTTCTTAAAACCTGATATAACGCACTGCATTGCATATGGATAGTTTTATTAAAAACTGATATAACTGACTGCATTGCATATGGATAGTTTTATTAAAAACTGATATAACTCACTGCATTGCAAATGTATAGTTTTATTAAAAACTGATATAACTCAGTGCATTGCATATGAATAGTTTTCTTAAAACCTGATATAACGCACTGCATTGCAAATGTATAGTTTTATTAAAAACTGATATAACTCAGTGCATTGCATATGGATAGTTTTATTAAAAACTGATATAACTCAGTGCATTGCATATGAATAGTTTTCTTAAAACCTGATATAACGCACTGCATTGCATATGGATAGTTTTATTAAAAACTGATATAACTGACTGCATTGCATATGGATAGTTTTATTAAAAACTGATATAACTCACTGCATTGCAAATGTATAGTTTTATTAAAAACTGATATAACTCAGTGCATTGCATATGGATAGTTTTATTAAAAACTGATATAACTCAGTGCATTGCATATGAATAGTTTTCTTAAAACCTGATATAACGCACTGCATTGCAAATGTATAGTTTTATTAAAAACTGATATAACTCAGTGCATTGCATATGGATAGTTTTATTAAAAACTGATATAACTCAGTGCATTGCATATGTATAGTTTTATTAAAAACTGATATAACTCAGTGCTTTGCATATGGATAGTTTTATTAAAACCTGATATAACTCACTGCATTGCAAATGTATAGTTTTATTAAAAACTGATATAACTCAGTGCATTGCATATGGATAGTTTTATTAAAAACTGATATAACTCAGTGCATTGCATATGAATAGTTTTCTTAAAACCTGATATAACGCACTGCATTGCATATGGATAGTTTTATTAAAAACTGATATAACTCAGTGCTTTGCATATGGATAGTTTTATTAAAACCTGATATAACTCAGTGCATTGCATATGGATAGTTTTATTAAAAACTGATATAACTCAGTGCATTGCATATTGATAGTTTTATTAAAAAATGATATAACTCAGTGCATTGCATATGGATAGTTTTTATTAAAAACTGATATAACTCAGTGCTTTGCATATGGATAGTTTTATTAAAACCTGATATAACTCAGTGCATTGCATATGGATAGTTTTATTAAAAACTGATATAACTCAGTGCATTGCATATTGATAGTTTTATTAAAAAATGATATAACTCAGTGCATTGCATATGGATAGTTTTTATTAAAAACTGATATAACTCAGTGCATTGCATATGGATAGTTTTATTAAAAACTGATATAACTCAGTGCATTGCATATGAATAGTTTTCTTAAAACCTGATATAACGCACTGCATTGCATATGGATAGTTTTATTAAAAACTGATATAACTGACTGCATTGCATATGGATAGTTTTATTAAAAACTGATATAACTCACTGCATTGCAAATGTATAGTTTTATTAAAAACTGATATAACTCAGTGCATTGCATATGAACAGTTTTCTTAAAACCTGATATAACGCACTGCATTGCATATGGATAGTTTTATTAAAAACTGATATAACTGACTGCATTGCATATGGATAGTTTTATTAAAAACTGATATAACTCAGTGCATTGCATATGGATAGTTTTATTAAAAACTGATATAACTCAGTGCATTGCATATGAATAGTTTTCTTAAAACCTGATATAACGCACTGCATTGCATATGGATAGTTTTATTAAAAACTGATATAACTGACTGCATTGCATATGGATAGTTTTATTAAAAACTGATATAACTCAGTGCATTGCATATGGATAGTTTTATTAAAAACTGATATAACTCAGTGCATTGCATATGAATAGTTTTCTTAAAACCTGATATAACGCACTGCATTGCATATGGATAGTTTTATTAAAAACTGATATAACTGACTGCATTGCATATGGATAGTTTTATTAAAAACTGATATAACTCAGTGCATTGCATATGGATAGTTTTATTAAAAACTGATATAACTCAGTGCATTGCATATGGATAGTTTTATTAAAAACTGATATAACTCAGTGCATTGCATATGGATAGTTTTATTAAAAACTGATATAACTCAGTGCATTGCATATGGATAGTTTTATTAAAAACTGATATAACTCAGTGCATTGCATATGAATAGTTTTCTTAAAACCTGATATAACGCACTGCATTGCATATGGATAGTTTTATTAAAAACTGATATAACTGACTGCATTGCATATGGATAGTTTTATTAAAAACTGATATAACTGACTGCATTGCATATGGATAGTTTTATTAAAAACTGATATAACTCAGTGCATTGCATATGGATAGTTTTATTAAAAACTGATATAACTGACTGCATTGCATATGGATAGTTTTATTAAAAACTGATATAACTGACTGCATTGCATATGGATAGTTTTATTAAAAACTGATATAACTCAGTGCATTGCATATGGATAGTTTTATTAAAAACTGATATAACTGACTGCATTGCATATGGATAGTTTTATTAAAAACTGATATAACTCAGTGCATTGCATATGGATAGTTTTATTAAAAACTGATATAACTCAGTGCATTGCATATGGATAGTTTTATTAAAAACTGATATAACTCAGTGCATTGCATATGGATAGTTTTATTAAAAACTGATATAACTGACTGCATTGCATATGGATAGTTTTATTAAAAACTGATATAACTCAGTGCATTGCATATGGATAGTTTTATTAAAAACTGATATAACTCAGTGCATTGCATATGGATAGTTTTATTAAAAACTGATATAACTCAGTGCATTGCATATGGATAGTTTTATTAAAAACTGATATAACTGACTGCATTGCATATGGATAGTTTTATTAAAAACTGATATAACTGACTGCATTGCATATGGATAGTTTTATTAAAAACTGATATAACTCAGTGCATTGCATATGGATAGTTTTATTAAAAACTGATATAACTGACTGCATTGCATATGGATAGTTTTATTAAAAACTGATATAACTCAGTGCATTGCATATGGATAGTTTTATTAAAAACTGATATAACTCAGTGCATTGCATATGGATAGTTTTATTAAAAACTGATATAACTCAGTGCATTGCATATGGATAGTTTTATTAAAAACTGATATAACTGACTGCATTGCATATGGATAGTTTTATTAAAAACTGATATAACTCAGTGCATTGCATATGGATAGTTTTATTAAAAACTGATATAACTGACTGCATTGCATATGGATAGTTTTATTAAAAACTGATATAACTCAGTGCATTGCATATGGATAGTTTTATTAAAAACTGATATAACTCAGTGCATTGCATATGGATAGTTTTATTAAAAACTGATATAACTCAGTGCATTGCATATGGATAGTTTTATTAAAAACTGATATAACTCAGTGCATTGCATATGGATAGTTTTATTAAAAACTGATATAACTCAGTGCATTGCATATGGATAGTTTTATTAAAAACTGATATAACTCAGTGCATTGCATATGGATAGTTTTATTAAAAACTGATATAACTCAGTGCATTGCATATGGATAGTTTTATTAAAAACTGATATAACTCAGTGCATTGCATATGGATAGTTTTATTAAAAACTGATATAACTCAGTGCATTGCATATGGATAGTTTTATTAAAAACTGATATAACTCAGTGCATTGCATATGGATAGTTTTATTAAAAACTGATATAACTGACTGCATTGCATATGGATAGTTTTATTAAAAACTGATATAACTCAGTGCATTGCATATGGATAGTTTTATTAAAAACTGATATAACTCAGTGCATTGCATATGGATAGTTTTATTAAAAACTGATATAACTCAGTGCATTGCATATGGATAGTTTTATTAAAAACTGATATAACTCAGTGCATTGCATATGGATAGTTTTATTAAAAACTGATATAACTCAGTGCATTGCATATGGATAGTTTTATTAAAAACTGATATAACTCAGTGCATTGCATATGGATAGTTTTATTAAAAACTGATATAACTCAGTGCATTGCATATGGATAGTTTTATTAAAAACTGATATAACTCAGTGCATTGCATATGGATAGTTTTATTAAAAACTGATATAACTCAGTGCATTGCATATGGATAGTTTTATTAAAAACTGATATAACTGACTGCATTGCATATGGATAGTTTTATTAAAAACTGATATAACTCAGTGCATTGCATATGGATAGTTTTATTAAAAACTGATATAACTCAGTGCATTGCATATGGATAGTTTTATTAAAAACTGATATAACTCAGTGCATTGCATATGGATAGTTTTATTAAAAACTGATATAACTCAGTGCATTGCATATGGATAGTTTTATTAAAAACTGATATAACTCAGTGCATTGCATATGGATAGTTTTATTAAAAACTGATATAACTCAGTGCATTGCATATGGATAGTTTTATTAAAAACTGATATAACTCAGTGCATTGCATATGGATAGTTTTATTAAAAACTGATATAACTCAGTGCATTGCATATGGATAGTTTTATTAAAAACTGATATAACTCAGTGCATTGCATATGGATAGTTTTATTAAAAACTGATATAACTCAGTGCATTGCATATGGATAGTTTTATTAAAAACTGATATAACTCAGTGCATTGCATATGGATAGTTTTATTAAAAACTGATATAACTGACTGCATTGCATATGGATAGTTTTATTAAAAACTGATATAACTCAGTGCATTGCATATGGATAGTTTTATTAAAAACTGATATAACTCAGTGCATTGCATATGGATAGTTTTATTAAAAACTGATATAACTCAGTGCATTGCATATGGATAGTTTTATTAAAAACTGATATAACTCAGTGCATTGCATATGGATAGTTTTATTAAAAACTGATATAACTGACTGCATTGCATATGGATAGTTTTATTAAAAACTGATATAACTCAGTGCATTGCATATGGATAGTTTTATTAAAAACTGATATAACTCAGTGCATTGCATATGGATAGTTTTATTAAAAACTGATATAACTCAGTGCATTGCATATGGATAGTTTTATTAAAAACTGATATAACTCAGTGCATTGCATATGGATAGTTTTATTAAAAACTGATATAACTCAGTGCATTGCATATGGATAGTTTTATTAAAAACTGATATAACTGACTGCATTGCATATGGATAGTTTTATTAAAAACTGATATAACTGACTGCATTGCATATGGATAGTTTTATTAAAAACTGATATAACTCAGTGCATTGCATATGGATAGTTTTATTAAAAACTGATATAACTCAGTGCATTGCATATGGATAGTTTTATTAAAAACTGATATAACTCAGTGCATTGCATATGGATAGTTTTATTAAAAACTGATATAACTCAGTGCATTGCATATGGATAGTTTTATTAAAAACTGATATAACTCAGTGCATTGCATATGGATAGTTTTATTAAAAACTGATATAACTGACTGCATTGCATATGGATAGTTTTATTAAAAACTGATATAACTCAGTGCATTGCATATGGATAGTTTTATTAAAAACTGATATAACTGACTGCATTGCATATGGATAGTTTTATTAAAAACTGATATAACTCAGTGCATTGCATATGGATAGTTTTATTAAAAACTGATATAACTGACTGCATTGCATATGGATAGTTTTATTAAAAACTGATATAACTCAGTGCATTGCATATGGATAGTTTTATTAAAAACTGATATAACTCAGTGCATTGCATATGGATAGTTTTATTAAAAACTGATATAACTCAGTGCATTGCATATGGATAGTTTTATTAAAAACTGATATAACTCAGTGCATTGCATATGGATAGTTTTATTAAAAACTGATATAACTCAGTGCATTGCATATGGATAGTTTTATTAAAAACTGATATAACTCAGTGCATTGCATATGGATAGTTTTATTAAAAACTGATATAACTCAGTGCATTGCATATGGATAGTTTTATTAAAAACTGATATAACTCAGTGCATTGCATATGGATAGTTTTATTAAAAACTGATATAACTCAGTGCATTGCATATGGATAGTTTTATTAAAAACTGATATAACTCAGTGCATTGCATATGGATAGTTTTATTAAAAACTGATATAACTCAGTGCATTGCATATGGATAGTTTTATTAAAAACTGATATAACTCAGTGCATTGCATATGGATAGTTTTATTAAAAACTGAT
The DNA here is from genome assembly GCA_037013455.1 of Ceratitis rosa. Classification (NCBI taxonomy): domain Eukaryota; kingdom Metazoa; phylum Arthropoda; class Insecta; order Diptera; family Tephritidae; genus Ceratitis; species Ceratitis rosa. The sequence goes on along the minus strand of JAWMAG010000178.1, from coordinate 71,791 downwards.
ATAACTCAGTGCATTGCATATGGATAGTTTTATTAAAAACTGATATAACTCAGTGCATTGCATATGGATAGTTTTATTAAAAACTGATATAACTCAGTGCATTGCATATGGATAGTTTTATTAAAAACTGATATAACTGACTGCATTGCATATGGATAGTTTTATTAAAAACTGATATAACTCAGTGCATTGCATATGGATAGTTTTATTAAAAACTGATATAACTCAGTGCATTGCATATGGATAGTTTTATTAAAAACTGATATAACTCAGTGCATTGCATATGGATAGTTTTATTAAAAACTGATATAACTCAGTGCATTGCATATGGATAGTTTTATTAAAAACTGATATAACTCAGTGCATTGCATATGGATAGTTTTATTAAAAACTGATATAACTCAGTGCATTGCATATGGATAGTTTTATTAAAAACTGATATAACTCAGTGCATTGCATATGAATAGTTTTCTTAAAACCTGATATAACGCACTGCATTGCATATGGATAGTTTTATTAAAAACTGATATAACTGACTGCATTGCATATGGATAGTTTTATTAAAAACTGATATAACTCAGTGCATTGCATATGGATAGTTTTATTAAAAACTGATATAACTCAGTGCATTGCATATGGATAGTTTTATTAAAAACTGATATAACTGACTGCATTGCATATGGATAGTTTTATTAAAAACTGATATAACTCACTGCATTGCAAATGTATAGTTTTATTAAAAACTGATATAACTCAGTGCATTGCATATGAACAGTTTTCTTAAAACCTGATATAACGCACTGCATTGCATATGGATAGTTTTATTAAAAACTGATATAACTGACTGCATTGCATATGGATAGTTTTATTAAAAACTGATATAACTCAGTGCATTGCATATGGATAGTTTTATTAAAAACTGATATAACTCAGTGCATTGCATATGAATAGTTTTCTTAAAACCTGATATAACGCACTGCATTGCATATGGATAGTTTTATTAAAAACTGATATAACTGACTGCATTGCATATGGATAGTTTTATTAAAAACTGATATAACTCAGTGCATTGCATATGGATAGTTTTATTAAAAACTGATATAACTCAGTGCATTGCATATGAATAGTTTTCTTAAAACCTGATATAACGCACTGCATTGCATATGGATAGTTTTATTAAAAACTGATATAACTGACTGCATTGCATATGGATAGTTTTATTAAAAACTGATATAACTCACTGCATTGCAAATGTATAGTTTTATTAAAAACTGATATAACTCAGTGCATTGCATATGGATAGTTTTATTAAAAACTGATATAACTCAGTGCATTGCATATGAATAGTTTTCTTAAAACCTGATATAACGCACTGCATTGCAAATGTATAGTTTTATTAAAAACTGATATAACTCAGTGCATTGCATATGGATAGTTTTATTAAAAACTGATATAACTCAGTGCATTGCATATGTATAGTTTTATTAAAAACTGATATAACTCAGTGCTTTGCATATGGATAGTTTTATTAAAACCTGATATAACTCACTGCATTGCAAATGTATAGTTTTATTAAAAACTGATATAACTCAGTGCATTGCATATGGATAGTTTTATTAAAAACTGATATAACTCAGTGCATTGCATATGAATAGTTTTCTTAAAACCTGATATAACGCACTGCATTGCATATGGATAGTTTTATTAAAAACTGATATAACTGACTGCATTGCATATGGATAGTTTTATTAAAAACTGATATAACTCACTGCATTGCAAATGTATAGTTTTATTAAAAACTGATATAACTCAGTGCATTGCATATGAATAGTTTTCTTAAAACCTGATATAACGCACTGCATTGCATATGGATAGTTTTATTAAAAACTGATATAACTCAGTGCATTGCATATTGATAGTTTTATTAAAAAATGATATAACTCAGTGCATTGCATATGGATAGTTTTTATTAAAAACTGATATAACTCAGTGCATTGCATATTGATAGTTTTATTAAAAAATGATATAACTCAGTGCATTGCATATGGATAGTTTTTATTAAAAACTGATATAACTCAGTGCTTTGCATATGCATTGCATATGGATAGTTTTATTAAAAACTGATATAACTGACTGCATTGCATATGGATAGTTTTATTAAAAACTGATATAACTCAGTGCATTGCATATTGATAGTTTTATTAAAAAATGATATAACTCAGTGCATTGCATATGGATAGTTTTTATTAAAAACTGATATAACTCAGTGCATTGCATATTGATAGTTTTATTAAAAAATGATATAACTCAGTGCATTGCATATGGATAGTTTTTATTAAAAACTGATATAACTCAGTGCATTGCATATTGATAGTTTTATTAAAAAATGATATAACTCAGTGCATTGCATATGGATAGTTTTTATTAAAAACTGATATAACTCAGTGCTTTGCATATGCATTGCATATGGATAGTTTTATTAAAAACTGATATAACTGACTGCATTGCATATGGATAGTTTTATTAAAAACTGATATAACTCAGTGCATTGCATATGGATAGTTTTATTAAAAACTGATATAACTCAGTGCATTGCATATGAATAGTTTTCTTAAAACCTGATATAACGCACTGCATTGCATATGGATAGTTTTATTAAAAACTGATATAACTGACTGCATTGCATATGGATAGTTTTATTAAAAACTGATATAACTCAGTGCATTGCATATTGATAGTTTTATTAAAAAATGATATAACTCAGTGCATTGCATATGGATAGTTTTATTAAAAACTGATATAACTCAGTGCATTGCATATGGATAGTTTTATTAAAAACTGATATAACTCAGTGCATTGCATATGAATAGTTTTCTTAAAACCTGATATAACGCACTGCATTGCATATGGATAGTTTTATTAAAAACTGATATAACTCAGTGCATTGCATATTGATAGTTTTATTAAAAAATGATATAACTCAGTGCATTGCATATGGATAGTTTTTATTAAAAACTGATATAACTCAGTGCTTTGCATATGCATTGCATATGGATAGTTTTATTAAAAACTGATATAACTCAGTGCATTGCATATTGATAGTTTTATTAAAAAATGATATAACTCAGTGCATTGCATATGGATAGTTTTTATTAAAAACTGATATAACTCAGTGCATTGCATATGGATAGTTTTATTAAAAACTGATATAACTCAGTGCATTGCATATGTATAGTTTTATTAAAAACTGATATAACTCAGTGCTTTGCATATGGATAGTTTTATTAAAACCTGATATAACTCACTGCATTGCAAATGTATAGTTTTATTAAAAACTGATATAACTCAGTGCATTGCATATGGATAGTTTTATTAAAAACTGATATAACTCAGTGCATTGCATATGAATAGTTTTCTTAAAACCTGATATAACGCACTGCATTGCATATGGATAGTTTTATTAAAAACTGATATAACGCAGTGCATTGCATATGGATAGTTTTATTAAAAACTGATATAACTCACTGCATTGCAAATGTATAGTTTTATTAAAAACTGATATAACTCAGTGCATTGCATATGGATAGTTTTATTAAAACCTGATATAACTCAGTGCATTGCATATGGATAGTTTTATTAAAAACTGATATAACTCAGTGCATTGCATATTGATAGTTTTATTAAAACCTGATATAACTCACTGCCTTGCATATGGATAGTTTTATTAAAAACTGATATAACTCAGTGCATTGCATATTGATAGTTTTATTAAAACCTGATATAACTCAGTGCATTGCATATGGATAGTTTTATTATAAACTGATATAACTCAGTGCATTGCATATGGATAGTTTTATTAAAACCTGATATAACTCAGTGCATTGCATATGGATAGTTTTATTAAAAACTGATATAACTCAGTGCATTGCATATTGATAGTTTTATTAAAAAATGATATAACTCAGTGCATTGCATATGGATAGTTTTATTAAAAACTGATATAACTCAGTGCATTGCATATGGATAGTTTTATTAAAACCTGATATAACTCAGTGCATTGCATATGGATAGTTTTATTAAAAAATGATATAACTCAGTGCATTGCATATGGATAGTTTTATTAAAACCTGATATAACTCAGTGCATTGCATATTGATAGTTTTATTAAAAAATGATATAACTCAGTGCATTGCATATGGATAGTTTTATTAAAACCTGATATAACTCACTGCATTGCAAATGTATAGTTTTATTAAAAACTGATATAACTCAGTGCATTGCATATGGATAGTTTTATTAAAAACTGATATAACTCAGTGCATTGCATATGGATAGTTTTATTAAAACCTGATATAACTCAGTGCATTGCATATGGATAGTTTTATTAAAAACTGATATAACTCAGTGCATTGCATATGGATAGTTTTATTAAAACCTGATATAACTCAGTGCATTGCATATTGATAGTTTTATTAAAAAATGATATAACTCAGTGCTTTGCATATGGATAGTTTTATTAAAACCTGATATAACTCACTGCATTGCAAATGTATAGTTTTATTAAAAACTGATATAACTCAGTGCATTGCATATGGATAGTTTTATTAAAAACTGATATAACTCAGTGCATTGCATATTGATAGTTTTATTAAAAAATGATATAACTCAGTGCATTGCATATGGATAGTTTTATTAAAAACTGATATAACTCAGTGCATTGCATATTGATAGTTTTATTAAAACCTGATATAACTCAGTGCATTGCATATGGATAGTTTTATTAAAAACTGATATAACTCAGTGCATTGCATATTGATAGTTTTATTAAAAAATGATATAACTCAATGCATTGCATATGGATAGTTTTATTAAAACCTGATATAACTCACTGCATTGCAAATGTATAGTTTTATTAAAAACTGATATAACTCAGTGCATTGCATATGGATAGTTTTATTAAAAACTGATATAACTCAGTGCATTGCATATGGATAGTTTTATTAAAACCTGATATAACTCAGTGCATTGCATATGGATAGTTTTATTATAAACTGATATAACTCAGTGCATTGCATATTGATAGTTTTATTAAAAAATGATATAACTCAGTGCATTGCATATGGATAGTTTTATTAAAAACTGATATAACTCAGTGCATTGCATATGGATAGTTTTATTAAAACCTGATATAACTCAGTGCATTGCATATTGATAGTTTTATTAAAAAATGATATAACTCAGTGCTTTGCATATGGATAGTTTTATTAAAACCTGATATAACTCACTGCATTGCAAATGTATAGTTTTATTAAAAACTGATATAACTCAGTGCATTGCATATGGATAGTTTTATTAAAAACTGATATAACTCAGTGCATTGCATATTGATAGTTTTATTAAAAAATGATATAACTCAGTGCATTGCATATGGATAGTTTTATTAAAAACTGATATAACTCAGTGCATTGCATATTGATAGTTTTATTAAAACCTGATATAACTCAGTGCATTGCATATGGATAGTTTTATTAAAAACTGATATAACTCAGTGCATTGCATATGGATAGTTTTATTAAAACCTGATATAACTCAGTGCATTGCATATGGATAGTTTTATTAAAAACTGATATAACTCAGTGCATTGCATATTGATAGTTTTATTAAAAAATGATATAACTCAGTGCATTGCATATGGATAGTTTTATTAAAACCTGATATAACTCACTGCATTGCAAATGTATAGTTTTATTAAAAACTGATATAACTCAGTGCATTGCATATGGATAGTTTTATTAAAAACTGATATAACTCAGTGCATTGCATATGGATAGTTTTATTAAAACCTGATATAACTCAGTGCATTGCATATGGATAGTTTTATTAAAAACTGATATAACTCAGTGCATTGCATATTGATAGTTTTATTAAAAAATGATATAACTCAGTGCATTGCATATGGATAGTTTTATTAAAACCTGATATAACTCACTGCATTGCAAATGTATAGTTTTATTAAAAACTGATATAACTCAGTGCATTGCATATGGATAGTTTTATTAAAAACTGATATAACTCAGTGCATTGCATATGGATAGTTTTATTAAAACCTGATATAACTCAGTGCATTGCATATGGATAGTTTTATTAAAAACTGATATAACTCAGTGCATTGCATATTGATAGTTTTATTAAAAAATGATATAACTCAGTGCATTGCATATGGATAGTTTTATTAAAACCTGATATAACTCACTGCATTGCAAATGTATAGTTTTATTAAAAACTGATATAACTCAGTGCATTGCAAATGTATAGTTTTATTAAAAACTGATATAACTCAGTGCATTGCATATGGATAGTTTTATTAAAAACTGATATAACTCAGTGCATTGCATATGGATAGTTTTATTAAAAACTGATATAACTCAGTGCATTGCATATGGATAGTTTTATTAAAACCTGATATAACTCAGTGCATTGCATATGGATAGTTTTATTAAAAACTGATATAACTCAGTGCATTGCAAATGTATAGTTTTATTAAAAACTGATATAACTCAGTGCATTGCATATGGATAGTTTTATTAAAAACTGATATAACTCAGTGCATTGCATATGGATAGTTTTATTAAAACCTGATATAACTCAGTGCATTGCATATGGATAGTTTTATTAAAAACTGATATAACTCAGTGCATTGCATATTGATAGTTTTATTAAAAAATGATATAACTCAGTGCATTGCATATGGATAGTTTTATTAAAACCTGATATAACTCACAGCATTGCAAATGTATAGTTTTATTAAAAACTGATATAACTCAGTGCATTGCAAATGTATAGTTTTATTAAAAACTGATATAACTCAGTGCATTGCATATGGATAGTTTTATTAAAACCTGATATAACTCACAGCATTGCAAATGTATAGTTTTATTAAAAACTGATATAACTCAGTGCATTGCATATGGATAGTTTTATTAAAACCTGATATAACTCAGTGCATTGCATATGGATAGTTTTATTAAAAACTGATATAACTCAGTGCATTGCATATTGATAGTTTTATTAAAAAATGATATAACTCAGTGCATTGCATATGGATAGTTTTATTAAAACCTGATATAACTCACAGCATTGCAAATGTATAGTTTTATTAAAAACTGATATAACTCAGTGCATTGCAAATGTATAGTTTTATTAAAAACTGATATAACTCAGTGCATTGCAAATGTATAGTTTTATTAAAAACTGATATAACTCAGTGCATTGCATATGGATAGTTTTATTAAAAACTGATATAACTCAGTGCATTGCATATGGATAGTTTTATTAAAACCTGATATAACTCAGTGCATTGCATATGGATAGTTTTATTAAAAACTGATATAACTCAGTGCATTGCATATTGATAGTTTTATTAAAAAATGATATAACTCAGTGCATTGCATATGGATAGTTTTATTAAAACCTGATATAACTCACAGCATTGCAAATGTATAGTTTTATTAAAAACTGATATAACTCAGTGCATTGCAAATGTATAGTTTTATTAAAAACTGATATAACTCAGTGCATTGCAAATGTATAGTTTTATTAAAAACTGATATAACTCAGTGCATTGCATATGGATAGTTTTATTAAAAACTGATATAACTCAGTGCATTGCATATTGATAGTTTTATTAAAAAATGATATAACTCAGTGCATTGCATATGGATAGTTTTATTAAAACCTGATATAACTCACAGCATTGCAAATGTATAGTTTTATTAAAAACTGATATAACTCAGTGCATTGCAAATGTATAGTTTTATTAAAAACTGATATAACTCAGTGCATTGCAAATGTATAGTTTTATTAAAAACTGATATAACTCAGTGCATTGCATATGGATAGTTTTATTAAAAACTGATATAACTCAGTGCATTGCATATGGATAGTTTTATTAAAACCTGATATAACTCAGTGCATTGCATATGGATAGTTTTATTAAAAACTGATATAACTCAGTGCATTGCATATTGATAGTTTTATTAAAAAATGATATAACTCAGTGCATTGCATATGGATAGTTTTATTAAAACCTGATATAACTCACAGCATTGCAAATGTATAGTTTTATTAAAAACTGATATAACTCAGTGCATTGCAAATGTATAGTTTTATTAAAAACTGATATAACTCAGTGCATTGCAAATGTATAGTTTTATTAAAAACTGATATAACTCAGTGCATTGCATATGGATAGTTTTATTAAAAACTGATATAACTCAGTGCATTGCAAATGTATAGTTTTATTAAAAACTGATATAACTCAGTGCATTGCATATGGATAGTTTTATTAAAACCTGATATAACTCACAGCATTGCAAATGTATAGTTTTATTAAAAACTGATATAACTCAGTGCATTGCAAATGTATAGTTTTATTAAAAACTGATATAACTCAGTGCATTGCAAATGTATAGTTTTATTAAAAACTGATATAACTCAGTGCATTGCATATGGATAGTTTTATTAAAACCTGATATAACTCAGTGCATTGCATATGGATAGTTTTATTAAAAACTGATATAACTCAGTGCATTGCATATTGATAGTTTTATTAAAAAATGATATAACTCAGTGCATTGCATATGGATAGTTTTATTAAAACCTGATATAACTCACAGCATTGCAAATGTATAGTTTTATTAAAAACTGATATAACTCAGTGCATTGCAAATGTATAGTTTTATTAAAAACTGATATAACTCAGTGCATTGCATATGGATAGTTTTATTAAAACCTGATATAACTCACAGCATTGCAAATGTATAGTTTTATTAAAAACTGATATAACTCAGTGCATTGCATATGGATAGTTTTATTAAAACCTGATATAACTCAGTGCATTGCATATGGATAGTTTTATTAAAAACTGATATAACTCAGTGCATTGCAAATGTATAGTTTTATTAAAAACTGATATAACTCAGTGCATTGCATATGGATAGTTTTATTAAAAACTGATATAACTCAGTGCATTGCATATGGATAGTTTTATTAAAACCTGATATAACTCAGTGCATTGCATATGGATAGTTTTATTAAAAACTGATATAACTCAGTGCATTGCATATTGATAGTTTTATTAAAAAATGATATAACTCAGTGCATTGCATATGGATAGTTTTATTAAAACCTGATATAACTCACTGCATTGCAAATGTATAGTTTTATTAAAAACTGATATAACTCAGTGCATTGCATATGGATAGTTTTATTAAAAACTGATATAACTCAGTGCATTGCATATGGATAGTTTTATTAAAACCTGATATAACTCAGTGCATTGCATATGGATAGTTTTATTAAAAACTGATATAACTCAGTGCATTGCATATTGATAGTTTTATTAAAAAATGATATAACTCAGTGCATTGCATATGGATACTTTTATTAAAACCTGATATAACTCACTGCATTGCAAATGTATAGTTTTATTAAAAACTGATATAACTCAGTGCATTGCATATGGATAGTTTTATTAAAAACTGATATAACTCAGTGCATTGCATATGGATAGTTTTATTAAAACCTGATATAACTCAGTGCATTGCATATGGATAGTTTTATTAAAAACTGATATAACTCAGTGCATTGCATATTGATAGTTTTATTAAAAAATTATATAACTCAGTGCATTGCATATGGATAGTTTTATTAAAACCTGATATAACTCACTGCATTGCAAATGTATAGTTTTATTAAAAACTGATATAACTCAGTGCATTGCAAATGTATAGTTTTATTAAAAACTGATATAACGCAGTGCATTGCATATGGATAGTTTTATTAAAAACTGATATAACTCAGTGCATTGCATATGGATAGTTTTATTAAAACCTGATATAACTCAGTGCATTGCATATGGATAGTTTTATTAAAAACTGATATAACTCAGTGCATTGCATATTGATAGTTTTATTAAAAAATGATATAACTCAGTGCATTGCATATGGATAGTTTTATTAAAACCTGATATAACTCACTGCATTGCAAATGTATAGTTTTATTAAAAACTGATATAACTCAGTGCATTGCATATGGATAGTTTTATTAAAAACTGATATAACTCAGTGCATTGCATATGGATAGTTTTATTAAAACCTGATATAACTCAGTGCATTGCATATGGATAGTTTTATTAAAAACTGATATAACTCAGTGCATTGCATATGGATAGTTTTATTAAAACCTGATATAACTCAGTGCATTGCATATTGATAGTTTTATTAAAAAATGATATAACTCAGTGCTTTGCATATGGATAGTTTTATTAAAACCTGATATAACTCACTGCATTGCAAATGTATAGTTTTATTAAAAACTGATATAACTCAGTGCATTGCATATGGATAGTTTTATTAAAAACTGATATAACTCAGTGCATTGCATATTGATAGTTTTATTAAAAAATGATATAACTCAGTGCATTGCATATGGATAGTTTTATTAAAAACTGATATAACTCAGTGCATTGCATATTGATAGTTTTATTAAAACCTGATATAACTCAGTGCATTGCATATGGATAGTTTTATTAAAAACTGATATAACTCAGTGCATTGCATATGGATAGTTTTATTAAAACCTGATATAACTCAGTGCATTGCATATGGATAGTTTTATTAAAAACTGATATAACTCAGTGCATTGCATATTGATAGTTTTATTAAAAAATGATATAACTCAGTGCATTGCATATGGATAGTTTTATTAAAAACTGATATAACTCAGTGCATTGCATATGGATAGTTTTATTAAAAACTGATATAACTCAGTGCATTGCATATGGATAGTTTTATTAAAACCTGATATAACTCAGTGCATTGCATATGGATAGTTTTATTAAAACCTGATATAACTCAGTGCATTGCATATTGATAGTTTTATTAAAAAATGATATAACTCAGTGCATTGCATATGGATAGTTTTATTAAAAACTGATATAACTCAGTGCATTGCATATTGATAGTTTTATTAAAACCTGATATAACTCAGTGCATTGCATATGGATAGTTTTATTAAAAACTGATATAACTCAGTGCATTGCATATGGATAGTTTTATTAAAACCTGATATAACTCAGTGCATTGCATATGGATAGTTTTATTAAAAACTGATATAACTCAGTGCATTGCATATTGATAGTTTTATTAAAAAATGATATAACTCAGTGCATTGCATATGGATAGTTTTATTAAAAACTGATATAACTCAGTGCATTGCATATGGATAGTTTTATTAAAACCTGATATAACTCAGTGCATTGCATATGGATAGTTTTATTAAAAAATGATATAACTCAGTGCATTGCATATGGATAGTTTTATTAAAAACTGATATAACTCAGTGCATTGCATATGGATAGTTTTATTAAAACCTGATATAACTCAGTGCATTGCATATGGATAGTTTTATTAAAAACTGATATAACTCAGTGCATTGCATATTGATAGTTTTATTAAAAAATGATATAACTCAGTGCATTGCATATGGATAGTTTTTATTAAAAACTGATATAACTCAGTGCATTGCATATGGATAGTTTTATTAAAAACTGATATAACTCAGTGCATTGCATATGGATAGTTTTATTAAAAACTGATATAACTCAGTGCATTGCAGATGGATAGTTTTTTTAAAAACTGATATAACTCAGTGCATTGCATATGAATAGTTTTCTTAAAACCTGATATAACGCACTGCATTGCATATGGATAGTTTTATTAAAAACTGATATAACTCAGTGCATTGCATATTGATAGTTTTATTAAAAAATGATATAACTCAGTGCATTGCATATGGATAGTTTTTATTAAAAACTGATATAACTCAGTGCTTTGCATATGGATAGTTTTATTAAAACCTGATATAACTCAGTGCATTGCATATGGATAGTTTTATTAAAAACTGATATAACTCAGTGCATTGCATATTGATAGTTTTATTAAAAAATGATATAACTCAGTGCATTGCATATGGATAGTTTTTATTAAAAACTGATATAACTCAGTGCATTGCATATGGATAGTTTTATTAAAAACTGATATAACTCAGTGCATTGCATATGTATAGTTTTATTAAAAACTGATATAACTCAGTGCTTTGCATATGGATAGTTTTATTAAAACCTGATATAACTCACTGCATTGCAAATGTATAGTTTTATTAAAAACTGATATAACTCAGTGCATTGCATATGGATAGTTTTATTAAAAACTGATATAACTCAGTGCATTGCATATGAATAGTTTTCTTAAAACCTGATATAACGCACTGCATTGCATATGGATAGTTTTATTAAAAACTGATATAACTGACTGCATTGCATATGGATAGTTTTATTAAAAACTGATATAACTCACTGCATTGCAAATGTATAGTTTTATTAAAAACTGATATAACTCAGTGCATTGCATATGGATAGTTTTATTAAAAACTGATATAACTCAGTGCATTGCATATGAATAGTTTTCTTAAAACCTGATATAACGCACTGCATTGCAAATGTATAGTTTTATTAAAAACTGATATAACTCAGTGCATTGCATATGGATAGTTTTATTAAAAACTGATATAACTCAGTGCATTGCATATGTATAGTTTTATTAAAAACTGATATAACTCAGTGCTTTGCATATGGATAGTTTTATTAAAACCTGATATAACTCAGTGCATTGCATATGGATAGTTTTATTAAAAACTGATATAACTCAGTGCATTGCATATTGATAGTTTTATTAAAAAATGATATAACTCAGTGCATTGCATATGGATAGTTTTTATTAAAAACTGATATAACTCAGTGCATTGCATATGGATAGTTTTATTAAAAACTGATATAACTCAGTGCATTGCATATGGATAGTTTTATTAAAAACTGATATAACTCAGTGCATTGCATATGGATAGTTTTATTAAAAACTGATATAACTCCGTGCATTGCATATGGATAGTTTTATTAAAAACTGATATAACTCACTGCATTGCAAATGTATAGTTTTATTAAAAACTGATATAACTCAGTGCATTGCATATGGATAGTTTTATTAAAAACTGATATAACTCAGTGCATTGCATATGAATAGTTTTCTTAAAACCTGATATAACGCACTGCATTGCATATGGATAGTTTTATTAAAAACTGATATAACGCAGTGCATTGCATATGGATAGTTTTATTAAAAACTGATATAACTCACTGCATTGCAAATGTATAGTTTTATTAAAAACTGATATAACTCAGTGCATTGCATATGGATAGTTTTATTAAAAACTGATATAACTCAGTGCATTGCATATGAATAGTTTTCTTAAAACCTGATATAACGCACTGCATTGCATATGGATAGTTTTATTAAAAACTGATATAACGCAGTGCATTGCATATGGATAGTTTTATTAAAAACTGATATAACTCACTGCATTACATATGGATAGTTTTATTAAAACCTGATATAACTCAGTGCATTGCATATGAATAGTTTTCTTAAAACCTGATATAACGCACTGCATTGCATATGGATAGTTTTATTAAAAACTGATATAACTCTGTGCATTGCATATGGATAGTTTTATTAAAAACTGATATAACTCAGTGCATTGCATATGGATAGTTTTATTAAAAACTGATATAACTCAGTGCATTGCATATGAATAGTTTTATTAAAACCTGATATAACTCACTGCATTGCATATGGATAGTTTTATTAAAAACTGATATAACTCAGTGCATTGCATATGGATAGTTTTATTAAAAACTGATATAACTCAGTGCATTGCATATGGATAGTTTTATTAAAAACTGATATAACTCAGTGCATTGCATATGGATAGTTTTATTAAAAGCTGATATAACTCAGTGCATTGCATATGGATAGTTTTATTAAAACCTGATATAACTCAGTGCACTGCATATGGATAGTTTTATTAAAAACTGATATAACTCAGTGCATTGCATATGGATAGTTTTATTAAAAACTGATATAACTCAGTGCATTGCATATGGATAGTTTTATTAAAAACTGATATAACTCAGTGCATTGCATATGGATAGTTTTATTAAAAACTGATATCACTCAGTGCATTGCATATGGATCGTTTTATTAAAAACTGATATAACTCAGTGCATTGCATATGGATAGTTTTATTAAAAACGATATAACTCAGTGCATTGCATATGGATAGTTTTATTAAAAACTGATATAACTCAGTGCATTGCATATGGAGAGTTTTATTAAAACCTGATATAACTCAATGCATTGCATATGGATAGTTTTATTAAAACCTGATATAACTCAGTGCATTGCATATGGATAGTTTTATTAAAATCTGATATAACTCAGTGCATTGCCTATGGATAGTTTTATGAAAAACTGATATAACTCAGTGCTTGGCATATGGATAGTTTTATTAAAACCTGATATAACTCAGTGCATTGCATATGGATAGTTTTATTAAAAACTGATATAACTCAGTGCATTGCATATGGATAGTTTTATTAAAAACTGATATAACTCAGTGCATTGCATATGGATAGTTTTATTAAAAACTGATATAACTCAGTGCATTGCATATGGATAGTTTTATTAAAAACTGATATAACTCAGTGCATTGCATATGGATAGTTTTATTAAAAACTGATATAACTCAGTGCATTGCATATGGATAGTTTTATTAAAAACTGATATAACTCACTGCATTGCAAATGTATAGTTTTATTAAAAACTGATATAACTCAGTGCATTGCATATGAATAGTTTTCTTAAAACCTGATATAACGCACTGCATTGCATATGGATAGTTTTATTAAAAACTGATATAACGCAGTGCATTGCATATGGATAGTTTTATTAAAAACTGATATAACTCACTGCATTACATATGGATAGTTTTATTAAAACCTGATATAACTCAGTGCATTGCATATGGATAGTTTTATTAAAAACTGATATAACTCACTGCATTGCAAATGTATAGTTTTATTAAAAACTGATATAACTCAGTGCATTGCATATGGATAGTTTTATTAAAACCTGATATAACGCACTGCATTGCATATGGATAGTTTTATTAAAAACTGATATAACTCAGTGCATTGCATATGGATAGTTTTATTAAAAACTGATATAACTCAGTGCATTGCATATGGATAGTTTTATTAAAAACTGATATAACTCAGTGCATTGCATATGGATAGTTTCATAAAAAACTGATATAACTCAGTGCATTGCATATGGATAGTTTTATTAAAAACTGATATAACTCAGTGCATTGCATATGGATAGTTTTATTAAAAACTGATATAACTCAGTGCATTGCATATGGATAGTTTTATTAAAAACTGATATAACTCAGTGCATTGCATATGGATAGTTTTATTAAAAACTGATATAACTCAGTGCATTGCATATGGATAGTTTTATTAAAAACTGATATAACTCACTGCATTGCAAATGTATAATTTTATTAAAAACTGATATAACTCAGTGCATTGCATATGAATAGTTTTCTTAAAACCTGATATAACGCACTGCATTGCATATGGATAGTTTTATTAAAAACTGATATAACGCAGTGCATTGCATATGGATAGTTTTATTAAAAACTGATATAACTCACTGCATTACATATGGATAGTTTTATTAAAACCTGATATAACTCAGTGCATTGCATATGGATAGTTTTATTAAAAACTGATATAACTCAGTGCATTGCATATGGATAGTTTTATTAAAAACTGATATAACTCAGTGCATTGCATATGGATAGTTTCATAAAAAACTGATATAACTCAGTGCATTGCATATGGATAGTTTTATTAAAAACTGATATAACTCAGTGCATTGCATATGGATAGTTTTATTAAAAACTGATATAACTCAGTGCATTGCATATGGATAGTTTTATTAAAAACTGATATAACTCAGTGCATTGCATATGGATAGTTTTATTAAAAACTGATATAACTCAGTGCATTGCATATGGATAGTTTTATTAAAAACTGATATAACTCACTGCATTGCATATGGATAGTTTTATTAAAAACTGATATAACTCAGTGCATTGCATACGGATAGTTTTATTAAAAACTGATATAACTCAGTGCATTGCATATGGATAGTTTTATTAAAAACTGATATAACTCAGTGCATTGCATACGGATAGTTTTATTAAAAACTGATATAACTCAGTGCATTGCATATGGATAGTTTTATTAAAAACTGATATAACTCAGTGCATTGCATATGGATCGTTTTATTAAAAACTGATATAACTCACTGCATTGCATATGGATAGTTTTATTAAAAACTGATATAACTCAGTGCATTGCATACGGATAGTTTTATTAAAAACTGATATAACTCACTGCATTGCATATGGATAGTTTTATTAAAAACTGATATAACTCAGTGCATTGCATACGGATAGTTTTATTAAAAACTGATATAACTCACTGCATTGCATATGGATAGTTTTATTAAAAACTGATATAACTCAGTGCATTGCATATGGATAGTTTTATTAAAAACTGATATAACTCAGTGCATTGCATACGGATAGTTTTATTAAAAACTGAGATAACTCAGTGCATTGCATATGGATAGTTTTATTAAAAACTGATATAACTCAGTGCATTGCATATGGATCGTTTTATTAAAAACTGATATAACTCACTGCATTGCATATGGATAGTTTTATTAAAAACTGATATAACTCAGTGCATTGCATACGGATAGTTTTATTAAAAACTGATATAACTCAGTGCATTGCATATGGATAGTTTTATTAAAAACTGATATAACTCAGTGCATTGCATACGGATAGTTTTATTAAAAACTGATATAACTCAGTGCATTGCATATGGATAGTTTTATTAAAAACTGATATAACTCAGTGCATTGCATATGGATCGTTTTATTAAAAACTGATATAACTCACTGCATTGCATATGGATAGTTTTATTAAAAACTGATATAACTCAGTGCATTGCATACGGATAGTTTTATTAAAAACTGATATAACTCAGTGCATTGCATATGGATAGTTTTATTAAAAACTGATATAACTCAGTGCATTGCATATGGATAGTTTTATTAAAAACTGATATAACTCAGTGCATTGCATACGGATAGTTTTATTAAAAACTGATATAACTCAGTGCATTGCATATGGATAGTTTTATTAAAAACTGATATAACTCAGTGCATTGCATACGGATAGTTTTATTAAAAACTGATATAACTCACTGCATTGCATATGGATAGTTTTATTAAAAACTGATATAACTCAGTGCATTGCATACGGATAGTTTTATTAAAAACTGATATAACTCAGTGCATTGCATATGGATAGTTTTATTAAAAACTGATATAACTCAGTGCATTGCATATGGATCGTTTTATTAAAAACTGATATAACTCAGTGCATTGCATATGGATAGTTTTATTAAAAACTGATATAACTCAGTGCATTGCATATGGATAGTTTTATTAAAAACTGATATAACTCAGTGCATTGCATACGGATAGTTTTATTAAAAACTGATATAACTCAGTGCATTGCATATGGATAGTTTTATTAAAAACTGATATAACTCAGTGCATTGCATATGGATAGTTTTATTAAAAACTGATATAACTCAGTGCATTGCATATGGATAGTTTTATTAAAAACTGATATAACTCAGTGCATTGCATACGGATAGTTTTATTAAAAACTGATATAACTCACTGCATTGCATATGGATAGTTTTATTAAAAACTGATCTAACTCAGTGCATTGCATATGGATCGTTTTATTAAAAACTGATATAACTCAGTGCATTGCATATGGATAGTTTTATTAAAAACTGATATAACTCAGTGCATTGCATATGGATAGTTTTATTAAAAACTGATATAACTCAGTGCATTGCATATGGATAGTTTTATTAAAAACTGATATAACTCAGTGCATTGCATACGGATAGTTTTATTAAAAACTGATATAACTCAGTGCATTGCATATGGATAGTTTTATTAAAAACTGATATAACTCAGTGCATTGCATATGGATCGTTTTATTAAAACCTGATATAACTCAGTGCATTGCATATGGATAGTTTTATTAAAAACTGATATAACTCAGTGCATTGCATATGGATAGTTTTATTAAAAACTGATATAACTCAGTGCATTGCATACGGATAGTTTTATTAAAAACTGATATAACTCAGTGCATTGCATATGGATAGTTTTATTAAAAACTGATATAACTCAGTGCATTGCATACGGATAGTTTTATTAAAAACTGATATAACTCACTGCATTGCATATGGATAGTTTTATTAAAAACTGATATAACTCAGTGCATTGCATACGGATAGTTTTATTAAAAACTGATATAACTCAGTGCATTGCATATGGATAGTTTTATTAAAAACTGATATAACTCAGTGCATTGCATATGGATCGTTTTATTAAAAACTGATATAACTCAGTGCATTGCATATGGATAGTTTTATTAAAAACTGATATAACTCAGTGCATTGCATATGGATAGTTTTATTAAAAACTGATATAACTCAGTGCATTGCATACGGATAGTTTTATTAAAAACTGATATAACTCAGTGCATTGCATATGGATAGTTTTATTAAAAACTGATATAACTCAGTGCATTGCATACGGATAGTTTTATTAAAAACTGATATAACTCAGTGCATTGCATATGGATAGTTTTATTAAAAACTGATATAACTCAGTGCATTGCATACGGATAGTTTTATTAAAAACTGATATAACTCACTGCATTGCATATGGATAGTTTTATTAAAAACTGATATAACTCAGTGCATTGCATACGGATAGTTTTATTAAAAACTGATATAACTCAGTGCATTGCATATGGATCGTTTTATTAAAAACTGACATAACTCAGTGCATTGCATATAGATAGTTTTATTAAAAACTGATATAACTCAGTGCATTGCATATGGATAGTTTTATTAAAAACTGATATAACTCAGTGCATTGCATACGGATAGTTTTATTAAAAACTGATATAACTCAGTGCATTGCATATGGATAGTTTTATTAAAAACTGATATAACTCAGTGCATTGCATATGGATCGTTTTATTAAAAACTGATATAACTCAGTGCATTGCATATGGATAGTTTTATTAAAAACTGATATAACTCAGTGCATTGCATATGGATAGTTTTATTAAAAACTGATATAACTCAGTGCATTGCATACGGATAGTTTTATTAAAAACTGATATAACTCAGTGCATTGCATATGGATCGTTTTATTAAAAACTGATATAACTCACTGCATTGCATATGGATAGTTTTATTAAAAACTGATATAACTCAGTGCATTGCATACGGATAGTTTTATTAAAAACTGATATAACTCAGTGCATTGCATATGGATAGTTTTATTAAAAACTGATATAACTCAGTGCATTGCATATGGATCGTTTTATTAAAAACTGATATAACTCACTGCATTGCATATGGATAGTTTTATTAAAAACTGATATAACTCAGTGCATTGCATACGGATAGTTTTATTAAAAACTGATATAACTCACTGCATTGCATATGGATAGTTTTATTAAAAACTGATATAACTCAGTGCATTGCATATGGATAGTTTTATTAAAAACTGATATAACTCAGTGCATTGCATACGGATAGTTTTATTAAAAACTGATATAACTCAGTGCATTGCATATGGATAGTTTTATTAAAAACTGATATAACTCAGTGCATTGCATATGGATCGTTTTATTAAAAACTGATATAACTCACTGCATTGCATATGGATAGTTTTATTAAAAACTGATATAACTCAGTGCATTGCATACGGATAGTTTTATTAAAAACTGATATAACTCACTGCATTGCATATGGATAGTTTTATTAAAAACTGATATAACTCAGTGCATTGCATACGGATAGTTTTATTAAAAACTGATATAACTCAGTGCATTGCATATGGATAGTTTTATTAAAAACTGATATAACTCAGTGCATTGCATACGGATAGTTTTATTAAAAACTGATATAACTCAGTGCATTGCATATGGATAGTTTTATTAAAAACTGATATAACTCAGTGCATTGCATATGGATCGTTTTATTAAAAACTGATATAACTCACTGCATTGCATATGGATCGTTTTATTAAAAACTGATATAACTCACTGCATTGCATATGGATAGTTTTATTAAAAACTGATATAACTCAGTGCATTGCATATGGATAGTTTTATTAAAAACAGATATAACTCAGTGCATTGCATATGGATAGTTTTATTAAAAACTGATATAACTCACTGCATTGCATATGGATAGTTTTATTAAAAACTGATATAACTCAGTGCATTGCATACGGATAGTTTTATTAAAAACTGATATAACTCAGTGCATTGCATATGGATAGTTTTATTAAAAACTGATATAACTCAGTGCATTGCATACGGATAGTTTTATTAAAAACTGATATAACTCAGTGCATTGCATATGGATAGTTTTATTAAAAACTGATATAACTCAGTGCATTGCATATGGATAGTTTTATTAAAAACTGATATAACTCAGTGCATTGCATATGGATAGTTTTATTAAAAACTGATATAACTCACTGCATTGCATATGGATAGTTTTATTAAAAACTGATATAACTCAGTGCATTGCATACGGATAGTTTTATTAAAAACTGATATAACTCAGTGCATTGCATATGGATAGTTTTATTAAAAACTGATATAACTCAGTGCATTGCATACGGATAGTTTTATTAAAAACTGATATAACTCAGTGCATTGCATATGGATAGTTTTATTAAAAACTGATATAACTCAGTGCATTGCATATGGATCGTTTTATTAAAAACTGATATAACTCTGTGCATTGCATATGGATAGTTTTATTAAAAACTGATATAACTCACTGCATTGCAAATGTATAGTTTTATTAAAAACTGATATAACTCAGTGCATTGCATATGGATAGTTTTATTAAAACCTGATATAACGCACTGCATTGCATATGGATAGTTTTATTAAAAACTGATATAACGCAGTGCATTGCATATGGATAGTTTTATTAAAAACTGATATAACTCAGTGCATTGCATATGGATAGTTTTATTAAAAACTGATATAACTCAGTGCATTGCATATGGATAGTTTCATAAAAAACTGATATAACTCAGTGCATTGCATATGGATAGTTTTATTAAAAACTGATATAACTCAGTGCATTGCATATGGATAGTTTTATTAAAAACTGATATAACTCAGTGCATTGCATATGGATAGTTTTATTAAAAACTGATATAACTCACTGCATTACATATGGATAGTTTTATTAAAACCTGATATAACTCAGTGCATTGCATATGGATAGTTTCATAAAAAACTGATATAACTCAGTGCATTGCATATGGATAGTTTTATTAAAAACTGATATAACTCAGTGCATTGCATATGGATAGTTTTATTAAAAACTGATATAACTCACTGCATTACATATGGATAGTTTTATTAAAACCTGATATAACTCAGTGCATTGCATATGGATAGTTTCATAAAAAACTGATATAACTCAGTGCATTGCATATGGATAGTTTTATTAAAACCTGATATAACGCACTGCATTGCATATGGATAGTTTTATTAAAAACTGATATAACGCAGTGCATTGCATATGGATAGTTTTATTAAAAACTGATATAACTCAGTGCATTGCATATGGATAGTTTTATTAAAAACTGATATAACTCAGTGCATTGCATATGGATAGTTTCATAAAAAACTGATATAACTCAGTGCATTGCATATGGATAGTTTTATTAAAAACTGATATAACTCAGTGCATTGCATATGGATAGTTTTATTAAAAACTGATATAACTCAGTGCATTGCATATGGATAGTTTTATTAAAAACTGATATAACTCAGTGCATTGCATATGGATAGTTTTATTAAAAACTGATATAACTCACTGCATTACATATGGATAGTTTTATTAAAACCTGATATAACTCAGTGCATTGCATATGGATAGTTTTATTAAAAACTGATATAACTCAGTGCATTGCATATGGATAGTTTCATAAAAAACTGATATAACTCAGTGCATTGCATATGGATAGTTTTATTAAAAACTGATATAACTCAGTGCATTGCATATGGATAGTTTTATTAAAAACTGATATAACTCACTGCATTGCAAATGTATAGTTTTATTAAAAACTGATATAACTCAGTGCATTGCATATGAATAGTTTTCTTAAAACCTGATATAACTCACTGCATTACATATGGATAGTTTTATTAAAACCTGATATAACTCAGTGCATTGCATATGGATAGTTTTATTAAAAACTGATATAACTCAGTGCATTGCATATGGATAGTTTCATAAAAAACTGATATAACTCAGTGCATTGCATATGGATAGTTTTATTAAAAACTGATATAACTCAGTGCATTGCATATGGATAGTTTTATTAAAAACTGATATAACTCACTGCATTGCAAATGTATAGTTTTATTAAAAACTGATATAACTCAGTGCATTGCATATGAATAGTTTTCTTAAAACCTGATATAACGCACTGCATTGCATATGGATAGTTTTATTAAAAACTGATATAACGCAGTGCATTGCATATGGATAGTTTTATTAAAAACTGATATAACTCACTGCATTACATATGGATAGTTTTATTAAAACCTGATATAACTCAGTGCATTGCATATGGATAGTTTTATTAAAAACTGATATAACTCAGTGCATTGCATATGGATAGTTTTATTAAAAACTGATATAACTCAGTGCATTGCATATGGATAGTTTCATAAAAAACTGATATAACTCAGTGCATTGCATATGGATAGTTTTATTAAAAACTGATATAACTCAGTGCATTGCATATGGATAGTTTTTTTAAAAACTGATATAACTCAGTGCATTGCATATGGATAGTTTTATTAAAAACTGATATAACTCACTGCATTGCATATGGATAGTTTTATTAAAAACTGATATAACTCAGTGCATTGCATATGGATAGTTTTATTAAATACTGATATAACTCAGTGCATTGCATATGGATAGTTTTATTAAAAACTGATATAACTCAGTGCATTGCATATGGATAGTTTTATTAAAAACTGATATAACTCAGTGCATTGCATATGGATAGTTTTATTAAAACCTGATATAACTCAGTGCATTGCATATGGATAGTTTTATTAAAAACTGATATAACTCAGTGCATTGCATATGGATAGGTTTATTAAAAACTGATATAACTCAGTGCATTGCATATGAATAGTTTTATTAAAAACTGATATCGCTCAGTGCATTGCATATGGATCGTTTTATTAAAAACTGATATAACTCAGTGCATTGCATATGGATAGTTTTATTAAAAACTGATATAACTCAGTGCATTGCATATGGATAGTTTTATTAAAAACTGATATAACTCAGTGCATTGCATATGGATAGTTTTATTAAAACCTGATATAACTCAATGCATTGCATATGGATAGTTTTATTAAAACCTGATATAACTCAGTGCATTGCATATGGATAGTTTTATTAAAATCTGATATAACTCAGTGCATTGCATATGGCTAGTTTTATTAAAAACTGATATAACTCAGTGCATTGCATATGAATAGTTTTATTAAAACCTGATATAACTCACTGCATTGCATATGGATAGTTTTATTAAAAACTGATATAACTCAGTGCATTGCATATGGATAGTTTTATTAAAACCTGATATAACTCAGTGCATTGCA
Organism: Ceratitis rosa; assembly: GCA_037013455.1. Lineage (NCBI taxonomy): Eukaryota > Metazoa > Arthropoda > Insecta > Diptera > Tephritidae > Ceratitis > Ceratitis rosa. Next base: position 47,926 of record JAWMAG010000178.1, on the reverse strand, counting down.
TATGGATAGTTTTATTAAAAACTGATATAACTCAGTGCATTGCATATGGATAGTTTTATGAAAAACTGATATAACTCAGTGCATTGCATATGGATAGATTTATTAAAACCTGATATAACTCAGTGCATTGCATATGGATAGTTTTATTAAAAACTGATATAACTCAGTGCATTGCATACGGATAGTTTTATTAAAAACTGATATAACTCAGTGCATTGCATATGGATAGTTTTATTAAAAACTGATATAACTCAGTGCATTGCATATGGATAGTTTTATTAAAAACTGATATAACTCAGTGCATTGCATATGGATAGTTTTATTAAAAACTGATATAACTCAGTGCATTGCATATGGATAGTTTTATTAAAAACTGATATAACTCAGTGCATTGCATATGGATAGTTTTATTAAAAACTGATATAACTCAGTGCATTGCATATGGATAGTTTTATTAAAACCTGATATAACTCAGTGCATTGCATATGGATAGTTTTATTAAAAACTGATATAACTCAGTGCATTGCATATGGATAGTTTCATAAAAAACTGATATAACTCAGTGCATTGCATATGGATAGTTTTATTAAAAACTGATATAACTAAGTGCATTGCATATGGATAGTTTTATTAAAAACTGATATAACTCACTGCATTGCATATGGATAGTTTTATTAAAAACTGATATAACTCAGTGCATTGCATATGGATAGTTTTATTAAATACTGATATAACTCAGTGCATTGCATATGGATAGTTTTATTACAAAGTGATATAACTCAGTGCATTGCATATGGATAGTTTTATTAAAAACTGATATAACTCAGTGCATTGCATATGGATAGTTTTATTAAAAACTGATATAACTCAAAGCATTGCATATGGATAGTTTTATTAAAAACTGATATAACTCAGTGCATTGCATATGAATAGTTTTATTAAAACCTGATATAACTCAGTGCATTGCATATGGATAGTTTTATTAAAACCTGATATAACTCAGTGCATTGCATATGGATAGTTTTATTAAAAACTGATATAACTCACTGCATTGCATATGGATAGTTTTATTAAAAACTGATATAACTCAGTGCATTGCATATGAATAGTTTTATTAAAACCTGATATAACTCAGTGCATTGCATATGGATAGTTTTATTAAATACTGATATAACTCAGTGCATTGCATATGGATAGTTTTATTACAAAGTGATATAACTCAGTGCATTGCATATGGATAGTTTTATTAAATACTGATATAACTCAGTGCATTGCATATGGATAGTTTTATTACAAAGTGATATAACTCAGTGCATTGCATATGGATAGTTTTATTAAAACCTGATATAACTCAGTGCATTGCATATGGATAGTTTTATTAAAAACTGATATAACTCACTGCATTGCATATGGATAGTTTTATTAAAAACTGATATAACTCAGTGCATTGCATATGAATAGTTTTATTAAAACCTGATATAACTCAGTGCATTGCATATGGATAGTTTTATTAAATACTGATATAACTCAGTGCATTGCATATGGATAGTTTTATTAAAAACTGATATAACTCAGTGCATTGCATACGGATAGTTTTATTAAAAACTGATATAACTCAGTGCATTGCATATGGATAGTTTTATTAAAAACTGATATAACTCAGTGCATTGCATATGGATAGTTTTATTAAAAACTGATATAACTCAGTGCATTGCATATGGATAGTTTTATTAAAAACTGATATAACTCAGTGCATTGCATATGGATAGTTTTATTAAAAACTGATATAACTCAGTGCATTGCATATGGATAGTTTTATTAAAAACTGATATAACTCAGTGCATTGCATATGGATAGTTTTATTAAAACCTGATATAACTCAGTGCATTGCATATGGATAGTTTTATTAAAAACTGATATAACTCAGTGCATTGCATATGGATAGTTTCATAAAAAACTGATATAACTCAGTGCATTGCATATGGATAGTTTTATTAAAAACTGATATAACTAAGTGCATTGCATATGGATAGTTTTATTAAAAACTGATATAACTCACTGCATTGCATATGGATAGTTTTATTAAAAACTGATATAACTCAGTGCATTGCATATGGATAGTTTTATTAAATACTGATATAACTCAGTGCATTGCATATGGATAGTTTTATTACAAAGTGATATAACTCAGTGCATTGCATATGGATAGTTTTATTAAAAACTGATATAACTCAGTGCATTGCATATGGATAGTTTTATTAAAAACTGATATAACTCAGTGCATTGCATATGGATAGTTTTATTAAAAACTGATATAACTCAGTGCATTGCATATGAATAGTTTTATTAAAACCTGATATAACTCAGTGCATTGCATATGGATAGTTTTATTAAAACCTGATATAACTCAGTGCATTGCATATGGATAGTTTTATTAAAAACTGATATAACTCACTGCATTGCATATGGATAGTTTTATTAAAAACTGATATAACTCAGTGCATTGCATATGAATAGTTTTATTAAAACCTGATATAACTCAGTGCATTGCATATGGATAGTTTTATTAAATACTGATATAACTCAGTGCATTGCATATGGATAGTTTTATTACAAAGTGATATAACTCAGTGCATTGCATATGGATAGTTTTATTAAATACTGATATAACTCAGTGCATTGCATATGGATAGTTTTATTACAAAGTGATATAACTCAGTGCATTGCATATGGATAGTTTTATTAAAAACTGATATAACTCAGTGCATTGCATATGGCTAGTTTTATTAAAAACTGATATAACTCAGTGCATTGCATATGAATAGTTTTATTAAAACCTGATATAACTCACTGCATTGCATATGGATAGTTTTATTAAAACCTGATATAACTCAGTGCATTGCATATGGATAGTTTTATTAAAAACTGATATAACTCACTGCATTGCATATGGATAGTTTTATTAAAAACTGATATAACTCAGTGCATTGCATATGGATAGTTTTATTAAAAACTGATATAACTCAGTGCATTGCATATGGCTAGTTTTATTAAAAACTGATATAACTCAGTGCATTGCATATGAATAGTTTTATTAAAACCTGATATAACTCAGTGCATTGCATATGGATAGTTTTATTAAAACCTGATATAACTCAGTGCATTGCATATGGATAGTTTTATTAAAAACTGATATAACTCACTGCATTGCATATGGATAGTTTTATTAAAAACTGATATAACTCAGTGCATTGCATATGAATAGTTTTATTAAAACCTGATATAACTCACTGCATTGCATATGGATAGTTTTATTAAAACCTGATATAACTCAGTGCATTGCATATGGATAGTTTTATTAAAAACTGATATAACTCACTGCATTGCATATGGATAGTTTTATTAAAAACTGATATAACTCAGTGCATTGCATATGGATAGTTTTATTAAAAACTGATATAACTCAGTGCATTGCATATGGCTAGTTTTATTAAAAACTGATATAACTCAGTGCATTGCATATGACTAGTTTTATTAAAACCTGATATAACTCAGTGCATTGCATATGGATAGTTTTATTAAAACCTGATATAACTCAGTGCATTGCATATGGATAGTTTTATTAAAAACTGATATAACTCACTGCATTGCATATGGATAGTTTTTTTAAAAACTGATATAACTCAGTGCATTGCATATGGATAGTTTTATTAAAAACTGATATAACTCAGTGCATTGCATATGGATAGTTTTATTAAAAACTGATATAACTCAGTGCATTGCATATGGATAGTTTTATGAAAAACTGATATAACTCAGTGCATTGCATATGGATAGATTTATTAAAACCTGATATAACTCAGTGCATTGCATATGGATAGTTTTATTAAAAACTGATATAACTCAGTGCATTGCATACGGATAGTTTTATTAAAAACTGATATAACTCAGTGCATTGCATATGGATAGTTTTATTAAAAACTGATATAACTCAGTGCATTGCATATGGATAGTTTTATTAAAACCTGATATAACTCAGTGCATTGCATATGGCTAGTTTTATTAAAAACTGATATAACTCAGTGCATTGCATATGAATAGTTTTATTAAAACCTGATATAACTCACTGCATTGCATATGGATAGTTTTATTAAAACCTGATATAACTCAGTGCATTGCATATGGATAGTTTTATTAAAATCTGATATAACTCAGTGCATTGCATATGGCTAGTTTTATTAAAAACTGATATAACTCAGTGCATTGCATATGAATAGTTTTATTAAAACCTGATATAACTCACTGCATTGCATATGGATAGTTTTATTAAAACCTGATATAACTCAGTGCATTGCATATGGATAGTTTTATTAAAAACTGATATAACTCACTGCATTGCATATGGATAGTTTTATTAAAAACTGATATAACTCAGTGCATTGCATATGGATAGTTTTATTAAAAACTGATATAACTCAGTGCATTGCATATGGCTAGTTTTATTAAAAACTGATATAACTCAGTGCATTGCATATGAATAGTTTTATTAAAACCTGATATAACTCACTGCATTGCATAAGGATAGTTTTATTAAAACCTGATATAACTCAGTGCATTGCATATGGATAGTTTTATTAAAATCTGATATAACTCAGTGCATTGCATATGGCTAGTTTTATTAAAAACTGATATAACTCAGTGCATTGCATATGAATAGTTTTATTAAAACCTGATATAACTCACTGCATTGCATATGGATAGTTTTATTAAAACCTGATATAACTCAGTGCATTGCATATGAATAGTTTTATTAAAACCTGATATAACTCACTGCATTGCATATGGATAGTTTTATTAAAACCTGATATAACTCAGTGCATTGCATATGAATAGTTTTATTAAAACCTGATATAACTCACTGCATTGCATATGGATAGTTTTATTAAAATCTGATATAACTCAGTGCATTGCATATGGCTAGTTTTATTAAAAACTGATATAACTCAGTGCATTGCATATGAATAGTTTTATTAAAACCTGATATAACTCACTGCATTGCATATGGATAGTTTTATTAAAACCTGATATAACTCAGTGCATTGCATATGGATAGTTTTATTAAAAACTGATATAACTCAGTGCATTGCATATGAATAGTTTTATTAAAACCTGATATAACTCACTGCATTGCATATGGATAGTTTTATTAAAACCTGATATAACTCAGTGCATTGCATATGAATAGTTTTATTAAAACCTGATATAACTCACTGCATTGCATATGGATAGTTTTATTAAAATCTGATATAACTCAGTGCATTGCATATGGCTAGTTTTATTAAAAACTGATATAACTCAGTGCATTGCATATGAATAGTTTTATTAAAACCTGATATAACTCACTGCATTGCATATGGATAGTTTTATTAAAACCTGATATAACTCAGTGCATTGCATATGAATAGTTTTATTAAAACCTGATATAACTCACTGCATTGCATATGGATAGTTTTATTAAAACCTGATATAACTCAGTGCATTGCATATGAATAGTTTTATTAAAACCTGATATAACTCACTGCATTGCATATGGATAGTTTTATTAAAATCTGATATAACTCAGTGCATTGCATATGGCTAGTTTTATTAAAAACTGATATAACTCAGTGCATTGCATATGAATAGTTTTATTAAAACCTGATATAACTCACTGCATTGCATATGGATAGTTTTATTAAAAACTGATATAACTCAGTGCATTGCATATGAATAGTTTTATTAAAACCTGATATAACTCACTGCATTGCATATGGATAGTTTTATTAAAACCTGATATAACTCAGTGCATTGCATATGAATAGTTTTATTAAAACCTGATATAACTCACTGCATTGCATATGGATAGTTTTATTAAAACCTGATATAACTCAGTGCATTGCATATGAATAGTTTTATTAAAACCTGATATAACTCACTGCATTGCATATGGATAGTTTTATTAAAACCTGATATAACTCAGTGCATTGCATATGAATAGTTTTATTAAAACCTGATATAACTCACTGCATTGCATATGAATAGTTTTATTAAAACCTGATATAACTCACTGCATTGCATATGGATAGTTTTATTAAAACCTGATATAACTCACTGCATTGCATATGGATAGTTTTATTAAAACCTGATATAACTCAGTGCATTGCATATGAATAGTTTTATTAAAACCTGATATAACTCACTGCATTGCATATGGATAGTTTTATTAAAACCTGATATAACTCAGTGCATTGCATATGAATAGTTTTATTAAAACCTGATATAACTCACTGCATTGCATATGGATAGTTTTATTAAAACCTGATATAACTCAGTGCATTGCATATGAATAGTTTTATTAAAACCTGATATAACTCACTGCATTGCATATGGATAGTTTTATTAAAATCTGATATAACTCAGTGCATTGCATATGGCTAGTTTTATTAAAAACTGATATAACTCAGTGCATTGCATATGAATAGTTTTATTAAAACCTGATATAACTCACTGCATTGCATATGGATAGTTTTATTAAAACCTGATATAACTCAGTGCATTGCATATGAATAGTTTTATTAAAACCTGATATAACTCACTGCATTGCATATGGATAGTTTTATTAAAACCTGATATAACTCAGTGCATTGCATATGAATAGTTTTATTAAAACCTGATATAACTCACTGCATTGCATATGGATAGTTTTATTAAAACCTGATATAACTCAGTGCATTGCATATGAATAGTTTTATTAAAACCTGATATAACTCACTGCATTGCATATGGATAGTTTTATTAAAACCTGATATAACTCAGTGCATTGCATATGAATAGTTTTATTAAAACCTGATATAACTCACTGCATTGCATATGGATAGTTTTATTAAAAACTGATATAACTCAGTGCATTGCATATGAATAGTTTTATTAAAACCTGATATAACTCACTGCATTGCATATGGATAGTTTTATTAAAACCTGATATAACTCAGTGCATTGCATATGGATAGTTTTATTAAAACCTGATATAACGCAGTGCATTGCATATGGATAGTTTTATTAAAATCTGATATAACTCAGTGCATTGCATATGGCTAGTTTTATTAAAAACTGATATAACTCAGTGCATTGCATATGAATAGTTTTATTAAAACCTGATATAACTCACTGCATTGCATATGGATTGTTTTATTAAAACCTGATATAACTCACTGCATTGCATATGGCTAGTTTTATTAAAAACTGATATAACTCAGTGCATTGCATATGAATAGTTTTATTAAAACCTGATATAACTCACTGCATTGCATATGGATAGTTTTATTAAAACCTGATATAACTCAGTGCATTGCATATGAATAGTTTTATTAAAACCTGATATAACTCACTGCATTGCATATGGATAGTTTTATTAAAATCTGATATAACTCAGTGCATTGCATATGGCTAGTTTTATTAAAAACTGATATAACTCAGTGCATTGCATATGAATAGTTTTATTAAAACCTGATATAACTCACTGCATTGCATATGGATAGTTTTATTAAAACCTGATATAACTCAGTGCATTGCATATGGATAGTTTTATTAAAAACTGATATAACTCAGTGCATTGCATATGGATAGTTTTATTAAAAACTGATATAACTCAGTGCATTGCATATGGATAGTTTTATTAAAATCTGATATAACTCAGTGCATTGCATATGGCTAGTTTTATTAAAAACTGATATAACTCAGTGCATTGCATATGAATAGTTTTATTAAAACCTGATATAACTCACTGCATTGCATATGGATAGTTTTATTAAAACCTGATATAACTCAGTGCATTGCATATGGATAGTTTTATTAAAATCTGATATAACTCAGTGCATTGCATATGGCTAGTTTTATTAAAAACTGATATAACTCAGTGCATTGCATATGAATAGTTTTATTAAAACCTGATATAACTCACTGCATTGCATATGGATAGTTTTATTAAAACCTGATATAACTCAGTGCATTGCATATGGATAGTTTTATTAAAAACTGATATAACTCACTGCATTGCATATGGATAGTTTTATTAAAAACTGATATAACTCAGTGCATTGCATATGGATAGTTTTATTAAAAACTGATATAACTCAGTGCATTGCATATGGCTAGTTTTATTAAAAACTGATATAACTCAGTGCATTGCATATGAATAGTTTTATTAAAACCTGATATAACTCAGTGCATTGCATATGGATAGTTTTATTAAAACCTGATATAACTCAGTGCATTGCATATGGATAGTTTTATTAAAAACTGATATAACTCACTGCATTGCATATGGATAGTTTTATTAAAAACTGATATAACTCAGTGCATTGCATATGAATAGTTTTATTAAAACCTGATATAACTCAGTGCATTGCATATGAATAGTTTTATTAAAAACTGATATAACTCAATGCATTGCATATGGCTAGTTTTATTAAAAACTGATATAACTCAGTGCATTGCATATGGATAGTTTTATTAAAAACTGATATAACTCAGTGCATTGCATATGAATAGTTTTATTAAAAACTGATATAACTCAATGCATTGCATATGGATAGTTTTATTAAAACCGGATATAACTCAGTGCATTGCATATGGATAGTTTTATTAAAATCTGATATAACTCAGTGCATTGCGTATGGCTAGTTTTATTAAAAACTGATATAACTCAGTGCATTGCATATGAATAGTTTTATTAAAACCTGATATAACTCACTGCATTGCATATGGATAGTTTTATTAAAACCTGATATAACTCAGTGCATTGCATATGGATAGTTTTATTAAAAACTGATATAACTCACTGCATTGCATATGGATAGTTTTATTAAAAACTGATATAACTCAGTGCATTGCATATGGATAGTTTTATTAAAAACTGATATAACTCAGTGCATTGCATATGGCTAGTTTTATTAAAAACTGATATAACTCAGTGCATTGCATATGAATAGTTTTATTAAAACCTGATATAACTCAGTGCATTGCATATGGATAGTTTTATTAAAACCTGATATAACTCAGTGCATTGCATATGGATAGTTTTATTAAAAACTGATATAACTCACTGCATTGCATATGGATAGTTTTATTAAAAACTGATATAACTCAGTGCATTGCATATGAATAGTTTTATTACAACCTGATATAACTCAGTGCATTGCATATGAATAGTTTTATTAAAAACTGATATAACTCAATGCATTGCATATGGCTAGTTTTATTAAAAACTGATATAACTCAGTGCATTGCATATGGATAGTTTTATTAAAAACTGATATAACTCAGTGCATTGCATATGAATAGTTTTATTAAAAACTGATATAACTCAATGCATTGCATATGGATAGTTTTATTAAAACCTGATATAACTCAGTGCATTGCATATGGATAGTTTTATTAAAATCTGATATAACTCAGTGCATTGCATATGGCTAGTTTTATTAAAAACTGATATAACTCAGTGCATTGCATATGGATAGTTTTATTAAAAACTGATATAACTCACTGCATTGCATATGGATAGTTTTATTAAAACCTGATATAACTCAGTGCATTGCATATGGATAGTTTTATTAAAAACTGATATAACTCAGTGCATTGCATATGGATAGTTTTATTAAAAACTGATATAACTCAGTGCATTGCATATGTATAGTTTTATTAAAACCTGATATAACTCACTGTATTGCAAATGGATAGTTTTATTAAAAACTGATATAACTCAGTGCATTGCATATGGATAGTTTTATTAAAACCTCATATAACTCAGTGCATTGCATATGGATAGTTTTATTAAAACCTGATATAACTAAGTGCATTGCATATGGATAGTTTTATTAAAACCTGATATAACTCACTGCATTACATATGGATAGTTTTATTAAAAACTGATATAACTCACTGCATTGCATATGGATAGTTTTATTAAAACCTGATATAACTCAGTGCATTGCATATGGATAGTTTTATTAAAAACTGATATAACTCAGTGCATTGCATATGGATAGTTTTATTAAAAACTGATATAACTCAGTGCATTGCATATGGATAGTTTTATTAAAAACTGATATAACTCACTGCATTGCATATGGAGAGTTTTATTAAAACCTGATATAACTCAGTGCATTGCATATGGATAGTTTTATTAAAAACTGATATAACTCAGTGCATTGCATATGGATAGTTTTATTAAAAACTGATATAACTCAGTGCATTGCATATGGATAGTTTTATTAAAAACTGATATAACTCAGTGCATTGCATATGGATAGTTTGATTAAAAACTGATATAACTCAGTGCTTTGCATATGGATAGTTTTATTAAAAGCTGATATAACTCAGCGCATTGCATATGGATAGTTTTATTAAAATCTGATATAACTCAGTGCATTGCATATGGATAGTTTGATTAAAACCTGATATAACTCAGTGCAATGCATATGGATAGTTTTATTAAAACCTGATACAACTCACTGCATTACATATGGATAGTTTTATTAAAAACTGATATAACTCAGTGCATTGCATATGGATAGTTTTATTAAAACCTGATATAACTCAGTGCACTGCATATGGATAGTTTTATTAAAACCTGATATAACTCAGTGCATTGCATATGGATAGTTTTATTAAAAACTGATATAACTCACTGCATTGCGTATGGATAGTTTTATTAAAAACTGATATCACTCACTGCATTGCATATGGATAGTTTTATTAAAAACTGAAATAACTCAGTGCTTTGCATATGGATAGTTTTATTAAAAACTGATATAACTCAGTGCATTGCATATGGATAGTTTTAGTAAAAACTGATACAACTCAGTGCATTGCATATGGATAGTTTTATTAAAACCTGATATAACTCACTACATTGCATATGGATAGTTTTATTAAAACCTGATATAACTCAGTGCATTGCATATGGATAGTTTTATTAAAAACTGATATAACTCAGTGCTTTGCATATAAATAGTTTTATTAAAAACTGATATAACTCAGTGCATTGCATATGGATAGTTTTATTAAAAACTGATATAACTCAGTGCATTGCATATGGATAGTTTTATTAAAACCTGATATAACTCAGTGCATTGCATATGGATAGTTTTATTAAAAACTGATATAACTCAGTGCATTGCATATGGATAGTTTTATTAAAACCTGATATAGCTCAGTGCATTGCATATGGATAGTTTTATTAAAACCTGATATAACTCAGTGCATTGCATATGGATAGTTTTATTAAAACCTGATATAAATCAGTGCATTGCATATGGAGAGTTTTATTAAAAACTGATATAACTCAGTGCATTGCATATGGATAGTTTTATTAAAACCTGATATAACTCAGTGCATTGCATATGGATAGTTTTATTAAAAACTGATATAACGCAGTGCATTGCATATGGATAGTTTTATTAAAAACTGATATAACGCAGTGCATTGCATTTGGTTAGTTTTATTAAAAACTGATATATCTCAGTGCATTGCATATGGATAGTTTTATTAAAACCTGATATAACTCAGTGCATTGCATATGGATAGTTTTATTAAAACCTGATATAACTCAGTGCATTGCATATGGATAGTTTTATTAAAAACTGATATAACTCAGTGCATTGCATATGGATAGTTTTATTAAAACCTGATATAACTCAGTGCATTGCATATGGATAGTTTTATTAAAACCTGATATAACTCAGTGCATTGCATATGGATACTTTTATTAAAACCTGATATAACTCAGTGCATTGCATATGGATAGTTTTATTAAAAACTGATATAACTCAGTGCATTGCATTTGGATAGTTTTATGAAAACCTGATATAACTCAGTGCATTGCAGATGGATAGTTTTATTAAAAACTGATATAACTCAGTGCATTGCATATGGATAGTTTTATTAAAACCTGATATAACTCAGTGCATTGCATATGGATAGTTTTATTAAAAACTGATTTAACTCAGTGCATTGCATATGGATAGTTTTATTAAAACCTCATATAACTCAGTGCATTTCATATGGATAGTTTTATTAAAACCTGATATAACTCAGTGCATTGCATATGGATAGTTTTATTAAAACCTGATATAACTCAGTGCATTGCATATGGATAGTTTTATTAAAAACTGATATAACTCACTGCATTGCATATGGATAGTTTTATTAAAACCTGATATAACTCAGTGCATTGCATATGGATACTTTTATTAAAACCTGATATAACTCAGTGCATTGCATATGGATAGATTTATTAAAACCTGATATAACTCAGTGCATTGCATATGGATAGTTTTATTAAAAACTGATATAACGCAGTGCATTGCATATGGATAGTTTTATTAAAAACTGATATAACGCAGTGCATTGCATTTGGTTAGTTTATTAAAACCTGATATAACTCAGTGCATTGCATATGGATAGTTTTATTAAAACCTGATATAACTCAGTGCATTGCATATGGATAGTTTTATTAAAAACTGATATAACTCAGTGCATTGCATATGGATAGTTTTATGAAAAACTGATATAACTCAGTGCATTGCATATGGATAGTTTTATTCAAAACTGATATAACTCAGGCAATTGCATTTGGTTAGTTTTATTAAAAACTGATATAACGCAGTGCATTGCATATGGATAGTTTTATTAAAAACTGATATAACGCAGTGCATTGCATTTGGTTAGTTTATTAAAACCTGATATAACTCAGTGCATTGCATAGGGATAGTTTTATTAAAACCTGATATAACTCAGTGCATTGCATATGGATAGTTTTATTAAAAACTGATATAACTCAGTGCATTGCATATGGATAGTTTTATTAAAACCTGATATAACTCAGTGCATTGCATATGGATAGTTTTATTAAAACCTGATATAACTCAGTGCATTGCATATGGATAGTTTTATTAAAAACTGATATAACTCAGTGCATTGCATATGGATAGTTTTATTAAAACCTGATATAACTCAGTGCATTGCATATGGATAGTTTTATTAAAACCTGATATAACTCAGTGCATTGCATATGGATAGTTTTATTAAAAACTGATATAACTCAGTGCATTGCATATGGATAGTTTTATTAAAACCTGATATAACGCAGTGCATTGCATATGGATAGTTTTATTAAAACCTGATATAACTCAGTGCATTGCATATGGATAGTTTTATTAAAAACTGATATAACTCAGTGCATTGCATATGGATAGTTTTATGAAAAACTGATATAACTCAGTGCATTGCATATGGATAGTTTTATTAAAAACTGATATAACTCAGTGCATTGCATATGGATAGTTTTATTAAAAACTGATATAACGCAGTGCATTGCATTTGGTTAGTTTATTAAAACCTGATATAACTCAGTGCATTGCATATGGATAGTTTTATTAAAACCTGATATAACTCAGTGCATTGCATATGGATAGTTTTATTAAAACCTGATATAACTCAGTGCATTGCATATGGATAGTATTATTAAAAACTGATATAACGCAGTGCATTGCATTTGGTTAGTTTATTAAAACCTGATATAACTCAGCGCATTGCATATGGATAGTTTTATTAAAATCTGATATAACTCAGTGCATTGCATATGGATAGTTTGATTAAAACCTGATATAACTCAGTGCAATGCATATGGATAGTTTTATTAAAACCTGATATAACTCACTGCATTGCATATGGATAGTTTTATTAAAACCTGATATAACTCAGTGCACTGCATATGGATAGTTTTATTAAAACCTGATATAACTCAGTGCATTGCATATGGATAGTTTTATTAAAATCTGATATAACTCACTGCATTGCGTATGGATAGTTTTATTAAAAACTGATATCACTCACTGCATTGCATATGGATAGTTTTATTAAAAACTGAAATAACTCAGTGCTTTGCATATGGATAGTTTTATTAAAAACTGATATAACTCAGTGCATTGCATATGGATAGTTTTAGTAAAAACTGATACAACTCAGTGCATTGCATATGGATAGTTTTATTGAAACCTGATATAACTCAATGCATTGCATATGGATAGTTTTATTAAAACCTGATATAACTCAGTGCATTGCATATGGATAGTTTTATTAAAATCTGATATAACTCAGTGCATTGCATATGGCTAGTTTTATTAAAAATTGATATAACTCAGTGCATTGCATATGAATAGTTTTATTCAAACCTGATATAACTAAGTGCATTGCATATGGATAGTTTTATTAAAAACTGATATAACTCAGTGCATTGCATATGGATAGTTTTATTAAAACCTGATATAACTCAGTGCATTGCATATGGATAGTTTTATTAAAAACTGATATAACTCACTGCATTGCATATGGATAGTTTTATTAAAAACTGATATAACTCAGTGCATTGCATATGGATAGTTTTATTAAAAACTGATATAACTCAGTGCATTGCATATGGATAGTTTTATTAAAAACTGATATAACTCAGTGCATTGCATATGGATAGTTTTATGAAAAACTGATATAACTCAGTGCATTGCATATGGATCGTTTTATTAAAAACTGATATAACTCAGTGCATTGCATATGGATAGTTTTATTCAAAACTGATATAAATCAGTGCATTGCATATGGATAGTTTTATTAAAAACTGATATAACTCAGTGCATTGCATATGGATAGTTTTATTAAAAACTGATATAACTCAGTGCATTGCATATGGATAGTTTTATTAAAAACTGATATAACTCAGTGCATTGCATATGGATAGTTTTATTAAAAACTGATATAACTCAGTGCATTGCATATGGATAGTTTTATTCAAAACTGATATAAATCAGTGCATTGCATATGGATAGTTTTATTCAAAACTGATATAACTCAGTGCATTGCATATGGATAGTTTTATTAAAAACTGATATAACTCAGTGCATTGCATATGGATAGTTTTATTAAAAACTGATATAACTCAGTGCATTGCATATGGATAGTTTTATTAAAAACTGATATAAATCAGTGCATTGCATATGGATAGTTTTATTCAAAACTGATATAACTCAGTGCATTGCATATGGATAGTTTTATTAAAAACTGATATAACTCAGTGCATTGCATATGGATAGTTTTATTAAAAACTGATATAAATCAGTGCATTGCATATGGATAGTTTTATTCAAAACTGATATAACTCAGTGCATTGCATATGGATAGTTTTATTAAAAACTGATATAACTCAGTGCATTGCATATGGATAGTTTTATTCAAAACTGATATAAATCAGTGCATTGCATATGGATAGTTTTATTCAAAACTGATATAACTCAGTGCATTGCATATGGATAGTTTTATTAAAAACTGATATAACTCAGTGCATTGCATATGGATAGTTTTATTAAAAACTGATATAACTCAGTGCATTGCATATGGATAGTTTTATTAAAAACTGATATAAATCAGTGCATTGCATATGGATAGTTTTATTAAAAACTGATATAACTCAGTGCATTGCATATGGATAGTTTTATTAAAAACTGATATAACTCAGTGCATTGCATATGGATAGTTTTATTAAAAACTGATATAACTCAGTGCATTGCATATGGATAGTTTTATTAAAAACTGATATAAATCAGTGCATTGCATATGGATAGTTTTATTCAAAACTGATATAACTCAGTGCATTGCATATGGATAGTTTTATTAAAAACTGATATAACTCAGTGCATTGCATATGGATAGTTTTATTAAAAACTGATATAAATCAGTGCATTGCATATGGATAGTTTTATTCAAAACTGATATAACTCAGTGCATTGCATATGGATAGTTTTATTAAAAACTGATATAACTCAGTGCATTGCATATGGATAGTTTTATTCAAAACTGATATAAATCAGTGCATTGCATATGGATAGTTTTATTCAAAACTGATATAACTCAGTGCATTGCATATGGATAGTTTTATTAAAAACTGATATAACTCAGTGCATTGCATATGGATAGTTTTATTAAAAACTGATATAACTCAGTGCATTGCATATGGATAGTTTTATTAAAAACTGATATAAATCAGTGCATTGCATATGGATAGTTTTATTAAAAACTGATATAACTCAGTGCATTGCATATGGATAGTTTTATTAAAAACTGATATAACTCAGTGCATTGCATATGGATAGTTTTATTAAAAACTGATATAACTCAGTGCATTGCATATGGATAGTTTTATTAAAAACTGATATAAATCAGTGCATTGCATATGGATAGTTTTATTCAAAACTGATATAACTCAGTGCATTGCATATGGATAGTTTTATTAAAAACTGATATAACTCAGTGCATTGCATATGGATAGTTTTATTCAAAACTGATATAAATCAGTGCATTGCATATGGATAGTTTTATTCAAAACTGATATAACTCAGTGCATTGCATATGGATAGTTTTATTAAAAACTGATATAACTCAGTGCATTGCATATGGATAGTTTTATTAAAAACTGATATAACTCAGTGCATTGCATATGGATAGTTTTATTAAAAACTGATATAAATCAGTGCATTGCATATGGATAGTTTTATTAAAAACTGATATAACTCAGTGCATTGCATATGGATAGTTTTATTAAAAACTGATATAAATCAGTGCATTGCATATGGATAGTTTTATTCAAAACTGATATAACTCAGTGCATTGCATATGGATAGTTTTATTAAAAACTGATATAACTCAGTGCATTGCATATGGATAGTTTTATTCAAAACTGATATAAATCAGTGCATTGCATATGGATAGTTTTATTCAAAACTGATATAACTCAGTGCATTGCATATGGATAGTTTTATTAAAAACTGATATAACTCAGTGCATTGCATATGGATAGTTTTATTAAAAACTGATATAACTCAGTGCATTGCATATGGATAGTTTTATTAAAAACTGATATAAATCAGTGCATTGCATATGGATAGTTTTATTAAAAACTGATATAACTCAGTGCATTGCATATGGATAGTTTTATTAAAAACTGATATAACTCAGTGCATTGCATATGGATAGTTTTATTCAAAACTGATATAAATCAGTGCATTGCATATGGATAGTTTTATTAAAAACTGATATAACTCAGTGCATTGCATATGGATAGTTTTATTAAAAACTGATATAACTCAGTGCATTGCATATGGATAGTTTTATTAAAAACTGATATAACTCAGTGCATTGCATATGGATAGTTTTATTAAAAACTGATATAACTCAGTGCATTGCATATGGATAGTTTTATTAAAAACTGATATAACTCAGTGCATTGCATATGGATAGTTTTATGAAAAACTGATATAACTCAGTGCATTGCATATGGATCGTTTTATTAAAAACTGATATAACTCAGTGCATTGCATATGGATAGTTTTATTCAAAACTGATATAAATCAGTGCATTGCATATGGATAGTTTTATTAAAAACTGATATAACTCAGTGCATTGCATATGGATAGTTTTATTAAAAACTGATATAACTCAGTGCATTGCATATGGATAGTTTTATTAAAAACTGATATAACTCAGTGCATTGCATATGGATAGTTTTATTAAAAACTGATATAACTCAGTGCATTGCATATGGATAGTTTTATTAAAAACTGATATAACTCAGTGCATTGCATATGGATAGTTTTATTAAAAACTGATATAACTCAGTGCATTGCATATGGATAGTTTTATTAAAAACTGATATAACTCAGTGCATTGCATATGGATCGTTTTATTAAAAACTGATATAACTCAGTGCATTGCATATGGATAGTTTTATTCAAAACTGATATAAATCAGTGCATTGCATATGGATAGTTTTATTAAAAACTGATATAACTCAGTGCATTGCATATGGATAGTTTTATTAAAAACTGATATAACTCAGTGCATTGCATATGGATAGTTTTATTAAAAACTGAAATAACTCAGTGCTTTGCATATGGATAGTTTTATTAAAAACTGATATAACTCAGTGCATTGCATATGGATAGTTTTAGTAAAAACTGATACAACTCAGTGCATTGCATATGGATAGTTTTATTGAAACCTGATATAACTCAATGCATTGCATATGGATAGTTTTATTAAAACCTGATATAACTCAGTGCATTGCATATGGATAGTTTTATTAAAATCTGATATAACTCAGTGCATTGCATATGGCTAGTTTTATTAAAAATTGATATAACTCAGTGCATTGCATATGAATAGTTTTATTCAAACCTGATATAACTAAGTGCATTGCATATGGATAGTTTTATTAAAAACTGATATAACTCAGTGCATTGCATATGGATAGTTTTATTAAAACCTGATATAACTCAGTGCATTGCATATGGATAGTTTTATTAAAAACTGATATAACTCACTGCATTGCATATGGATAGTTTTATTAAAAACTGATATAACTCAGTGCATTGCATATGGATAGTTTTATTAAAAACTGATATAACTCAGTGCATTGCATATGGATAGTTTTATTAAAAACTGATATAACTCAGTGCATTGCATATGGATAGTTTTATGAAAAACTGATATAACTCAGTGCATTGCATATGGATCGTTTTATTAAAAACTGATATAACTCAGTGCATTGCATATGGATAGTTTTATTCAAAACTGATATAAATCAGTGCATTGCATATGGATAGTTTTATTAAAAACTGATATAACTCAGTGCATTGCATATGGATAGTTTTATTAAAAACTGATATAACTCAGTGCATTGCATACGGATAGTTTTATTAAAAACTGATATAACTCAGTGCATTGCATATGGATAGTTTTATTAAAAACTGATATAACTC
This sequence comes from Ceratitis rosa, assembly GCA_037013455.1. Classification (NCBI taxonomy): domain Eukaryota; kingdom Metazoa; phylum Arthropoda; class Insecta; order Diptera; family Tephritidae; genus Ceratitis; species Ceratitis rosa. The sequence goes on along the minus strand of JAWMAG010000178.1, from coordinate 29,021 downwards.
AGTGCATTGCATATGGATAGTTTTATTAAAAACTGATATAACTCAGTGCATTGCATATGGATCGTTTTATTAAAAACTGATATAACTCAGTGCATTGCATATGGATAGTTTTATTCAAAACTGATATAAATCAGTGCATTGCATATGGATAGTTTTATTAAAAACTGATATAACTCAGTGAATTGCATATGGATAGTTTTATTAAAAACTGATATAACTCAGTGCATTGCATATGGATAGTTTTATTAAAAACTGATATAACTCAGTGCATTGCATATGGATAGTTTTATTAAAAACTGATATAACTCAGTGCAGTGCATATGGATAGTTTTATTAAAACCTGATATAACTCAGTGCATTGCATATGGAGAGTTTTATTAAAAACTGATATAACTCAGTGCAGTGCATATGGATAGTTTTATAAAAACCTGATATAACTCAGTGCATTGCATATGGATAGTTTTATTAAAAACTGATATAACTCAGTGCATTGCATATGGATAGTTTTATTAAAACCTGATATAACTCAGTGCATTGCATATGGAGAGTTTTATTAAAAACTGATATAACTCAGTGCAGTGCATATGGATAGTTTTATAAAAACCTGATATAACTCAGTGCATTGCATATGGATAGTTTTATTAAAAACTGATATAACTCAGTGCATTGCATATGGATAGTTTTATTAAAACCTGATATAACTCAGTGCATTGCATATGGATAGTTTTATTAAAAACTGATATAACTCAGTGCATTGCATATGGATAGTTTCATAAAAAACTGATATAACTCAGTGCATTGCATATGGATAGTTTTATTAAAAACTGATATAACTCAGTGCATTGCATATGGATAGTTTTATTAAAAACTGATATAACTCAGTGCATTGCATATGGATAGTTTTATTAAAAACTGATATAACTCAGTGCATTGCATATGGATAGTTTTATTAAAAACTGATATAACTCACTGCATTGCATATGGATAGTTTTATTAAAAACTGATATAACTCAGTGCATTGCATATGGATAGTTTTATTAAAAACTGATATAACTCAGTGCATTGCATATGTATAGTTTTATTAAAAACTGATATAACTCAGTGCATTGCATATGGATAGTTTTATTAAAAACTGATATAACTCACTGCATTGCATATGAATAGTTTTATTAAAAACTGATATAACTCAGTGCATTGCATATGGATAGTTTAGTTTTATTAAAAACTGATATAACTCAGTGCATTGCATATGGATAGTTTTATTAAAAACTGATATAACTCAGTGCAATGTATATGTATAGTTTTATTAAAACCTGATATAACTCACTGTATTGCAAATGGATAGTTTTATTAAAAACTGATATAACTCAGTGCATTGCATATGGATAGTTTTATTTAAACCTCATATAACTCAGTGCATTATATATGGATAGTTTTATTAAAACCTGATATAACTAAGTGCATTGCATATGGATAGTTTTATTAAAACCTGATATAACTCACTGCATTACATATGGATAGTTTTATTAAAAACTGATAAAACTCACTGCATTGCATATGGATAGTTTTATTAAAACCTGATATAACTCAGTGCATTGCATATGGATAGTTTTATTAAAAACTGATATAACTCAGTGCATTGCATATGGATAGTTTTATTAAAAACTGATATAACTCAGTGCATTGCATATGGATAGTTTTATTAAAAACTGATATAACTCACTGCATTGCATATGGATAGTTTTATTAAAACCTGATATAACTCAGTGCATTGCATATGGATAGTTTTATTAAAAACTGATATAACTCAGTGCATTGCATATGGATAGTTTTATTAAAAACTGATATAACTCAGTGCATTGCATATGGATAGTTTTATTAAAAACTGATATAACTCAGTGCATTGCATATGGATAGTTTGATTAAAAACTGATATAACTCAGTGCTTTGCATATGGATAGTTTTATTAAAAGCTGATATAACTCAGCGCATTGCATATGGATAGTTTTATTAAAATCTGATATAACTCAGTGCATTGCATATGGATAGTTTGATTAAAACCTGATATAACTCAGTGCAATGCATATGGATAGTTTTATTAAAACCTGATACAACTCACTGCATTACATATGGATAGTTTTATTAAAAACTGATATAACTCACTGCATTGCATATGGATAGTTTTATTAAAACCTGATATAACTCAGTGCACTGCATATGGATAGTTTTATTAAAACCTGATATAACTCAGTGCATTGCATATGGATAGTTTTATTAAAAACTGATATAACTCACTGCATTGCGTATGGATAGTTTTATTAAAAACTGATATCACTCACTGCATTGCATATGGATAGTTTTATTAAAAACTGAAATAACTCAGTGCTTTGCATATGGATAGTTTTATTAAAAACTGATATAACTCAGTGCATTGCATATGGATAGTTTTAGTAAAAACTGATACAACTCAGTGCATTGCATATGGATAGTTTTATTAAAACCTGATATAACTCACTACATTGCATATCGATAGTTTTATTAAAACCTGATATAACTCAGTGCATTGCATATGGATAGTTTTATTAAAAACTGATATAACTCAGTGCTTTGCATATAAATAGTTTTATTAAAAACTGATATAACTCAGTGCATTGCATATGGATAGTTTTATTAAAAACTGATATAACTCAGTGCATTGCATATGGATAGTTTTATTAAAACCTGATATAACTCAGTGCATTGCATATGGATAGTTTTATTAAAAACTGATATAACTCAGTGCATTGCATATGGATAGTTTTATTAAAACCTGATATAACTCAGTGCATTGCATATGGATAGTTTTATTAAAACCTGATATAACTCAGTGCATTGCATATGGATAGTTTTATTAAAACCTGATATAAATCAGTGCATTGCATATGGATAGTTTTATTAAAAACTGATATAACTCAGTGCATTGCATATGGATAGTTTTATTAAAACCTGATATAACTCAGTGCATTGCATATGGATAGTTTTATTAAAAACTGATATAACGCAGTGCATTGCATATGGATAGTTTTATTAAAAACTGATATAACGCAGTGCATTGCATTTGGTTAGTTTTATTAAAAACTGATATATCTCAGTGCATTGCATATGGATAGTTTTATTAAAACCTGATATAACTCAGTGCATTGCATATGGATAGTTTTATTAAAACCTGATATAACTCAGTGCATTGCATATGGATAGTTTTATTAAAAACTGATATAACTCAGTGCATTGCATATGGATAGTTTTATTAAAACCTGATATAACTCAGTGCATTGCATATGGATAGTTTTATTAAAACCTGATATAACTCAGTGCATTGCATATGGATACTTTTATTAAAACCTGATATAACTCAGTGCATTGCATATGGATAGTTTTATTAAAAACTGATATAACTCAGTGCATTGCATATGGATAGTTTTATTAAAAACTGATATAACTCACTGCATTGCATATGGATAGTTTTATTAAAACCTGATATAACTCAGTGCATTGCATATGGATAGTTTTATTAAAACCTGATATAACTCAGTGCATTGCATATGGATAGTTTTATTAAAACCTGATATAACTCAGTGCATTGCATATGGATAGTTTTATTAAAAACTGATATAACGCAGTGCATTGCATATGGATAGTTTTATTAAAAACTGATATAACGCAGTGCATTGCATTTGGTTAGTTTATTAAAACCTGATATAACTCAGTGCATTGCATATGGATAGTTTTATTAAAACCTGATATAACTCAGTGCATTGCATATGGATAGTTTTATTAAAAACTGATATAACTCAGTGCATTGCATATGGATAGTTTTATGAAAAACTGACATAACTCAGTGCATTGCATATGGATAGTTTTATTCAAAACTGATATAACTCAGGCAATTGCATTTGGTTAGTTTTATTAAAAACTGATATAACGCAGTGCATTGCATATGGATAGTTTTATTAAAAACTGATATAACGCAGTGCATTGCATTTGGTTAGTTTATTAAAACCTGATATAACTCAGTGCATTGCATAGGGATAGTTTTATTAAAACCTGATATAACTCAGTGCATTGCATATGGATAGTTTTATTAAAAACTGATATAACTCAGTGCATTGCATATGGATAGTTTTATTAAAACCTGATATAACTCAGTGCATTGCATATGGATAGTTTTATTAAAACCTGATATAACTCAGTGCATTGCATATGGATAGTTTTATTAAAAACTGATATAACTCAGTGCATTGCATATGGATAGTTTTATTAAAACCTGATATAACTCAGTGCATTGCATATGGATAGTTTTATTAAAACCTGATATAACTCAGTGCATTGCATATGGATAGTTTTATTAAAAACTGATATAACTCAGTGCATTGCATATGGATAGTTTTATTAAAACCTGATATAACGCAGTGCATTGCATATGGATAGTTTTATTAAAACCTGATATAACTCAGTGCATTGCATATGGATAGTTTTATTAAAAACTGATATAACTCAGTGCATTGCATATGGATAGTTTTATGAAAAACTGATATAACTCAGTGCATTGCATATGGATAGTTTTATTAAAAACTGATATAACTCAGTGCATTGCATATGGATAGTTTTATTAAAAACTGATATAACGCAGTGCATTGCATTTGGTTAGTTTATTAAAACCTGATATAACTCAGTGCATTGCATATGGATAGTTTTATTAAAACCTGATATAACTCAGTGCATTGCATATGGATAGTTTTATTAAAACCTGATATAACTCAGTGCATTGCATATGGATAGTTTTATTAAAACCTGATATAACTCAGTGCATTGCATATGGATAGTTTTATTAAAAACTTATATAACGCAGTGCATTGCATTTGGTTAGTTTTATTAAAAACTGATATAACTCAGTGCATTGCATATGGATAGTTTTATTAAAACCTGATATAACTCAGTGCATTGCATATGGATAGTTTTATTAAAAACTGATATAACGCAGTGCATTGCATTTGGTTAGTTTATTAAAACCTGATATAACTCAGTGCATTGCATAGGGATAGTTTTATTAAAACCTGATATAACTCAGTGCATTGCATATGGATAGTTTTATTAAAAACTGATATAACTCAGTGCATTGCATATGGATAGTTTTATTAAAACCTGATATAACTCAGTGCATTGCATATGGATAGTTTTATTAAAACCTGATATAACTCAGTGCATTGCATATGGATAGTTTTATTAAAAACTGATATAACTCAGTGCATTGCATATGGATAGTTTTATTAAAACCTGATATAACTCAGTGCATTGCATATGGATAGTTTTATTAAAACCTGATATAACTCAGTGCATTGCATATGGATAGTTTTATTAAAAACTGATATAACTCAGTGCATTGCATATGGATAGTTTTATTAAAACCTGATATAACGCAGTGCATTGCATATGGATAGTTTTATTAAAACCTGATATAACTCAGTGCATTGCATATGGATAGTTTTATTAAAAACTGATATAACTCAGTGCATTGCATATGGATAGTTTTATGAAAAACTGATATAACTCAGTGCATTGCATATGGATAGTTTTATTAAAAACTGATATAACTCAGTGCATTGCATATGGATAGTTTTATTAAAAACTGATATAACGCAGTGCATTGCATTTGGTTAGTTTATTAAAACCTGATATAACTCAGTGCATTGCACATGGATAGTTTTATTAAAACCTGATATAACTCAGTGCATTGCATATGGATAGTTTTATTAAAACCTGATATAACTCAGTGCATTGCATATGGATAGTATTATTAAAAACTGATATAACGCAGTGCATTGCATTTGGTTAGTTTATTAAAACCTGATATAACTCAGTGCATTGCATATGGATAGTTTTATTAAAACCTGATATAACTCAGTGCATTGCATATGGATAGTTTTATTAAAACCTGATATAACTCAGTGCATTGCATATGGATAGTTTTATTAAAAACTTATATAACGCAGTGCATTGCATTTGGTTAGTTTTATTAAAAACTGATATAACTCAGTGCATTGCATATGGATAGTTTTATTAAAACCTGATATAACTCAGTGCATTGCATATGGATAGTTTTATGAAAAACTGATATAACTCAGTGCATTGCATATGGATAGTTTTATTAAAAACTGATATAACTCAGTGCATTGCATATGGATAGTTTTATTAAAACCTGATATAACGCAGTGCATTGCATATGGATAGTTTTATTAAAACTTTATATAACTCACTGCATTGCATATGGATAGTTTTATGAAAACCTGATATAACTCAGTGCATTGCATATGGATAGTTTTATTAAAACCTGATATAACTCAGTGCATTGCATATGGATAGTTTTATTAAAACCTGATATAACTAAGTGCATTGCATATGGATAGTTTTATTAAAACCTGATATAACTCAGTGCATTGCATATGTATAGTTTTATTAAAATCTGATATAACTCACTGCATTGCATATGGATAGTTTTATTAAAAACTGATATAACGCAGTGCATTGCATTTGGTTAGTTTATTAAAACCTGATATAACTCAGTGCATTGCATATGGATAGTTTTATTAAAACCTGATATAACTCAGTGCATTGCATATGGATAGTTTTATTAAAAACTGATATAACTCAGTGCATTGCATATGGATAGTTTTATTAAAACCTGATATAACTCAGTGCATTGCATATGGATAGTTTTATTAAAACCTGATATAACTCAGTGCATTGCATATGGATAGTTTTATTAAAAACTGATATAACTCAGTGCATTGCATATGGATAGTTTTATTAAAACCTGATATAACGCAGTGCATTGCATATGGATAGTTTTATTAAAACCTGATATAACTCAGTGCATTGCATATGGATAGTTTTATTAAAAACTGATATAACTCAGTGCATTGCATATGGATAGTTTTATGAAAAACTGATATAACTCAGTGCATTGCATATGGATAGTTTTATTAAAAACTGATATAACTCAGTGCATTGCATATGGATAGTTTTATTAAAAACTGATATAACGCAGTGCATTGCATTTGGTTAGTTTATTAAAACCTGATATAACTCAGTGCATTGCATATGGATAGTTTTATTAAAACCTGATATAACTCAGTGCATTGCATATGGATAGTTTTATTAAAACCTGATATAACTCAGTGCATTGCATATGGATAGTATTATTAAAAACTGATATAACGCAGTGCATTGCATTTGGTGAGTTTATTAAAACCTGATATAACTCAGTGCATTGCATATGGATAGTTTTATTAAAACCTGATATAACTCAGTGCATTGCATATGGATAGTTTTATTAAAACCTGATATAACTCAGTGCATTGCATATGGATAGTTTTATTAAAAACTTATATAACGCAGTGCATTGCATTTGGTTAGTTTTATTAAAAACTGATATAACTCAGTGCATTGCATATGGATAGTTTTATTAAAACCTGATATAACTCAGTGCATTGCATATGGATAGTTTTATGAAAAACTGATATAACTCAGTGCATTGCATATGGATAGTTTTATTAAAAACTGATATAACTCAGTGCATTGCATATGGATAGTTTTATTAAAACCTGATATAACGCAGTGCATTGCATATGGATAGTTTTATTAAAACTTTATATAACTCACTGCATTGCATATGGATAGTTTTATTAAAACCTGATATAACCCAGTGCATTGCATATGGAGAGTTTTATTAAAACCTGATATAACTCAGTGCATTGCATATGGATAGTTTTATTAAAACCTGATATAACTCAGTGCATTGCATATGGATAGTTTTATTAAAAACTGATATAACTCAGTGCATTGCATTTGGTTAGTTTTATTAAAAACTGATATAACTCAGTGCATTGCATATGGATAGTTTTATTAAAACCTGATATAACTCAGTGCATTGCATATGGATAGTTTTATGAAAAACTGATATAACTCAGTGCATTGCATATGGATAGTTTTATGAAAAACTGATATAACGCAGTGCATTGCATTTGGTTAGTTTATTAAAACCTGATATAACTCAGTGCATTGCATATGGATAGTTTTATTAAAACCTGATATAACTCAGTGCATTGCATATGAATAGTTTTATTAAAACCTGATATAACTCAGTGCATTGCATATGGATAGTTTTATTAAAACCTGATATAACTCAGTGCATTGCATATGGATAGTTTTATTAAAAACTGATATAACTCAGTGCATTGCATATGGATAGTTTTATGAAAAACTGATATAACTCAGTGCATTGCATATGGATAGTTTTATTAAAAACTGATATAACTCAGTGCATTGCATATGGATAGTTTTATTAAAAACTGATATAACGCAGTGCATTGCATTTGGTTAGTTTATTAAAACCTGATATAACTCAGTGCATTGCATATGGATAGTTTTATTAAAACCTGATATAACTCAGTGCATTGCATATGGATAGTTTTATTAAAACCTGATATAACTCAGTGCATTGCATATGGATAGTTTTATTAAAACCTGATATAACGCAGTGCATTGCATATGGATAGTTTTATTAAAACTTGATATAACTCACTGCATTGCATATGGATAGTTTTATTAAAACCTGATATAACGCAGTGCATTGCATTTGGTTAGTTTTATTAAAAACTGATATAACTCAGTGCATTGCATATGGATAGTTTTATTAAAACCTGATATAACTCAGTGCATTGCATATGGATAGTTTTATGAAAAACTGATTAACTCACTGCATTGCATATGGATAGTTTTATTAAAACCTGAAATAACGCAGTGCATTGCATTTGGTTAGTTTATTAAAACCTGATATAACTCAGTGCATTGCATATGGATAGTTTTATTAAAACCTGATATAACTCAGTGCATTGCATATGGATAGTTTTATTAAAACCTGATATAACTCAGTGCATTGCATATGGATAGTTTTATTAAAACCTGATATAACTCAGTGCATTGCATATGGATAGTTTTATGAAAAACTGATATAACTCAGTGCATTGCATATGGATAGTTTTATTAAAAACTGATATAACTCAGTGCATTGCATATGGATAGTTTTATTAAAAACTGATATAACGCAGTGCATTGCATTTGGTTAGTTTATTAAAACCTGATATAACTCAGTGCATTGCATATGGATAGTTTTATTAAAACCTGATATAACTCAGTGCATTGCATATGGATAGTTTTATTAAAACCTGATATAACTCAGTGCATTGCATATGGATAGTATTATTAAAAACTGATATAACGCAGTGCATTGCATTTGGTGAGTTTATTAAAACCTGATATAACTCAGTGCACTGCATATGGATAGTTTTATTAAAACCTGATATAACTCAGTGCATTGCATATGGATAGTTTTATTAAAACCTGATATAACTCAGTGCATTGCATATGGATAGTATTATTAAAAACTGATATAACGCAGTGCATTGCATTTGGTGAGTTTATTAAAACCTGATATAACTCAGTGCATTGCATATGGATAGTTTTATTAAAACCTGATATAACTCAGTGCATTGCATATGGATAGTTTTATTAAAACCTGATATAACTCAGTGCATTGCATATGGATAGTTTTATTAAAAACTTATATAACGCAGTGCATTGCATTTGGTTAGTTTTATTAAAAACTGATATAACTCAGTGCATTGCATATGGATAGTTTTATTAAAACCTGATATAACTCAGTGCATTGCATATGGATAGTTTTATGAAAAACTGATATAACTCAGTGCATTGCATATGGATAGTTTTATTAAAAACTGATATAACTCAGTGCATTGCATATGGATAGTTTTATTAAAACCTGATATAACGCAGTGCATTGCATATGGATAGTTTTATTAAAACTTTATATAACTCACTGCATTGCATATGGATAGTTTTATTAAAACCTGATATAACCCAGTGCATTGCATATGGAGAGTTTTATTAAAACCTGATATAACTCAGTGCATTGCATATGGATAGTTTTATTAAAACCTGATATAACTCAGTGCATTGCATATGGATAGTTTTATTAAAAACTGATATAACTCAGTGCATTGCATTTGGTTAGTTTTATTAAAAACTGATATAACTCAGTGCATTGCATATGGATAGTTTTATTAAAACCTGATATAACTCAGTGCATTGCATATGGATAGTTTTATGAAAAACTGATATAACTCAGTGCATTGCATATGGATAGTTTTATGAAAAACTGATATAACGCAGTGCATTGCATTTGGTTAGTTTATTAAAACCTGATATAACTCAGTGCATTGCATATGGATAGTTTTATTAAAACCTGATATAACTCAGTGCATTGCATATGAATAGTTTTATTAAAACCTGATATAACTCAGTGCATTGCATATGGATAGTTTTATTAAAACCTGATATAACTCAGTGCATTGCATATGGATAGTTTTATTAAAAACTGATATAACTCAGTGCATTGCATATGGATAGTTTTATGAAAAACTGATATAACTCAGTGCATTGCATATGGATAGTTTTATTAAAAACTGATATAACTCAGTGCATTGCATATGGATAGTTTTATTAAAAACTGATATAACGCAGTGCATTGCATTTGGTTAGTTTATTAAAACCTGATATAACTCAGTGCATTGCATATGGATAGTTTTATTAAAACCTGATATAACTCAGTGCATTGCATATGGATAGTTTTATTAAAACCTGATATAACTCAGTGCATTGCATATGGATAGTTTTATTAAAACCTGATATAACGCAGTGCATTGCATATGGATAGTTTTATTAAAACTTGATATAACTCACTGCATTGCATATGGATAGTTTTATTAAAACCTGATATAACGCAGTGCATTGCATTTGGTTAGTTTTATTAAAAACTGATATAACTCAGTGCATTGCATATGGATAGTTTTATTAAAACCTGATATAACTCAGTGCATTGCATATGGATAGTTTTATGAAAAACTGATTAACTCACTGCATTGCATATGGATAGTTTTATTAAAACCTGAAATAACGCAGTGCATTGCATTTGGTTAGTTTATTAAAACCTGATATAACTCAGTGCATTGCATATGGATAGTTTTATTAAAACCTGATATAACTCAGTGCATTGCATATGGATAGTTTTATTAAAACCTGATATAACTCAGTGCATTGCATATGGATAGTTTTATTAAAACCTGATATAACTCAGTGCATTGCATATGGATAGTTTTATGAAAAACTGATATAACTCAGTGCATTGCATATGGATAGTTTTATTAAAAACTGATATAACTCAGTGCATTGCATATGGATAGTTTTATTAAAAACTGATATAACGCAGTGCATTGCATTTGGTTAGTTTATTAAAACCTGATATAACTCAGTGCATTGCATATGGATAGTTTTATTAAAACCTGATATAACTCAGTGCATTGCATATGGATAGTTTTATTAAAACCTGATATAACTCAGTGCATTGCATATGGATAGTATTATTAAAAACTGATATAACGCAGTGCATTGCATTTGGTGAGTTTATTAAAACCTGATATAACTCAGTGCATTGCATATGGATAGTTTTATTAAAACCTGATATAACTCAGTGCATTGCATATGGATAGTTTTATTAAAACCTGATATAACTCAGTGCATTGCATATGGATAGTATTATTAAAAACTGATATAACGCAGTGCATTGCATTTGGTGAGTTTATTAAAACCTGATATAACTCAGTGCATTGCATATGGATAGTTTTATTAAAACCTGATATAACTCAGTGCATTGCATATGGATAGTTTTATTAAAACCTGATATAACTCAGTGCATTGCATATGGATAGTTTTATTAAAAACTTATATAACGCAGTGCATTGCATTTGGTTAGTTTTATTAAAAACTGATATAACTCAGTGCATTGCATATGGATAGTTTTATTAAAACCTGATATAACTCAGTGCATTGCATATGGATAGTTTTATGAAAAACTGATATAACTCAGTGCATTGCATATGGATAGTTTTATTAAAAACTGATATAACTCAGTGCATTGCATATGGATAGTTTTATTAAAACCTGATATAACGCAGTGCATTGCATATGGATAGTTTTATTAAAACTTTATATAACTCACTGCATTGCATATGGATAGTTTTATTAAAACCTGATATAACCCAGTGCATTGCATATGGAGAGTTTTATTAAAACCTGATATAACTCAGTGCATTGCATATGGATAGTTTTATTAAAACCTGATATAACTCAGTGCATTGCATATGGATAGTTTTATTAAAAACTGATATAACTCAGTGCATTGCATTTGGTTAGTTTTATTAAAAACTGATATAACTCAGTGCATTGCATATGGATAGTTTTATTAAAACCTGATATAACTCAGTGCATTGCATATGGATAGTTTTATGAAAAACTGATATAACTCAGTGCATTGCATATGGATAGTTTTATGAAAAACTGATATAACGCAGTGCATTGCATTTGGTTAGTTTATTAAAACCTGATATAACTCAGTGCATTGCATATGGATAGTTTTATTAAAACCTGATATAACTCAGTGCATTGCATATGAATAGTTTTATTAAAACCTGATATAACTCAGTGCATTGCATATGGATAGTTTTATTAAAACCTGATATAACTCAGTGCATTGCATATGGATAGTTTTATTAAAAACTGATATAACTCAGTGCATTGCATATGGATAGTTTTATGAAAAACTGATATAACTCAGTGCATTGCATATGGATAGTTTTATTAAAAACTGATATAACTCAGTGCATTGCATATGGATAGTTTTATTAAAAACTGATATAACGCAGTGCATTGCATTTGGTTAGTTTATTAAAACCTGATATAACTCAGTGCATTGCATATGGATAGTTTTATTAAAACCTGATATAACTCAGTGCATTGCATATGGATAGTTTTATTAAAACCTGATATAACTCAGTGCATTGCATATGGATAGTTTTATTAAAACCTGATATAACGCAGTGCATTGCATATGGATAGTTTTATTAAAACTTGATATAACTCACTGCATTGCATATGGATAGTTTTATTAAAACCTGATATAACGCAGTGCATTGCATTTGGTTAGTTTTATTAAAAACTGATATAACTCAGTGCATTGCATATGGATAGTTTTATTAAAACCTGATATAACTCAGTGCATTGCATATGGATAGTTTTATGAAAAACTGATTAACTCACTGCATTGCATATGGATAGTTTTATTAAAACCTGAAATAACGCAGTGCATTGCATTTGGTTAGTTTATTAAAACCTGATATAACTCAGTGCATTGCATATGGATAGTTTTATTAAAACCTGATATAACTCAGTGCATTGCATATGGATAGTTTTATTAAAACCTGATATAACTCAGTGCATTGCATATGGATAGTTTTATTAAAACCTGATATAACTCAGTGCATTGCATATGGATAGTTTTATGAAAAACTGATATAACTCAGTGCATTGCATATGGATAGTTTTATTAAAAACTGATATAACTCAGTGCATTGCATATGGATAGTTTTATTAAAAACTGATATAACGCAGTGCATTGCATTTGGTTAGTTTATTAAAACCTGATATAACTCAGTGCATTGCATATGGATAGTTTTATTAAAACCTGATATAACTCAGTGCATTGCATATGGATAGTTTTATTAAAACCTGATATAACTCAGTGCATTGCATATGGATAGTTTTATTAAAACCTGATATAACTCAGTGCATTGCATATGGATAGTTTTATTAAAACCTGATATAACGCAGTGCATTGCATATGGATAGTTTTATTAAAACTTGATATAACTCACTGCATTGCATATGGATAGTTTTATTAAAACCTGATATAACCCAGTGCATTGCATATGGATAGTTTTATTAAAACCTGATATAACCCAGTACATTGCATATGGATAGTTTTATTAAAACCTGATATAACTCAGTGCATTGCATATGGATAGTTTTATTAAAACCTGATATAGCTCAGTGCATTGCATATGGATAGTTTTATTAAAAACTGATATAACGCAGTGCATTGCATTTGGTTAGTTTTATTAAAAACTGATATAACTCAGTGCATTGCATATGGATAGTTTTATTAAAACCTGATATAACTCAGTGCATTGCATATGGATAGTTTTATGAAAAACTGATATAACTCAGTGCATTGCATATGGATAGTTTTATGAAAAACTGATATAACTCAGTGCATTGCATATGGATAGTTTTATTAAAAAGTGATATAACTCAGGCAATTGCATTTGGTTAGTTTTATTAAAAACTGATATAACGCAGTGCATTGCATATGGATAGTTTTATTAAAAACTGATATAACGCAGTGCATTGCATTTGGTTAGTTTATTAAAACCTGATATAACTCAGTGCATTGCATATGGATAGTTTTATTAAAACCTGATATAACTCAGTGCATTGCATATGGATAGTTTTATTAAAAACTGATATAACTCAGTGCATTGCATATGGATAGTTTTATTAAAACCTGATATAACGCAGTGCATTGCATATGGATAGTTTTATTAAAACCTGATATAACTCAGTGCATTGCATATGGATAGTTTTATTAAAAACTGATATAACTCAGTGCATTGCATATGGATAGTTTTATGAAAAACTGATATAACTCAGTGCATTGCATATGGATAGTTTTATTAAAAACTGATATAACTCAGTGCATTGCATATGGATAGTTTTATTAAAAACTGATATAACGCAGTGCATTGCATTTGGTTAGTTTATTAAAACCTGATATAACTCAGTGCATTGCATATGGCTAGTTTTATTAAAACCTGATATAACTCAGTGCATTGCATATGGATAGTTTTATTAAAACCTGATATAACTCAGTGCATTGCATATGGATAGTATTATTAAAAACTGATATAACGCAGTGCATTGCATTTGGTTAGTTTATTAAAACCTGATATAACTCAGTGCATTGCATATGGATAGTTTTATTAAAACCTGATATAACTCAGTGCATTGCATATGGATAGTTTTATTAAAACCTGATATAACTCAGTGCATTGCATATGGATAGTTTTATTAAAAACTGATATAACGCAGTGCATTGCATTTGGTTAGTTTTATTAAAAACTGATATAACTCAGTGCATTGCATATGGATAGTTTTATTAAAACCTGATATAACTCAGTGCATTGCATATGGATAGTTTTATGAAAAACTGATATAACTCAGTGCATTGCATATGGATAGTTTTATTAAAAACTGATATAACTCAGTGCATTGCATATGGATAGTTTTATTAAAACCTGATATAACGCAGTGCATTGCATATGGATAGTTTTATTAAAACTTTATATAACTCACTGCATTGCATATGGATAGTTTTATTAAAACCTGATATAACCCAGTGCATTGCATATGGATAGTTTTATTAAAACTGATATAACTCAATGCATTGCATATGGATAGTTTTATGAAAACCTGATATAACTCAGTGCATTGCATATGGATAGTTTTATTAAAAACTGATATAACTCAGTGCATTGCATATGGATAGTTTTATTAAAACCTGATATAACGCAGTGCATTGCATATGGATAGTTTTATTAAAACCTGATATAACTCAGTGCATTGCATATGGATAGTTTTATTAAAAACTGATATAACTCAGTGCATTGCATATGGATAGTTTTATGAAAAACTGATATAACTCAGTGCATTGCATATGGATAGTTTTATTAAAAACTGATATAACTCAGTGCATTGCATATGGATAGTTTTATTAAAAACTGATATAACGCAGTGCATTGCATTTGGTTAGTTTATTAAAACCTGATATAACTCAGTGCATTGCATATGGATAGTTTTATTAAAACCTGATATAACTCAGTGCATTGCATATGGATAGTTTTATTAAAACCTGATATAACTCAGTGCATTGCATATGGATAGTTTTATTGAAAACTGATATAACGCAGTGCATTGCATTTGGTTAGTTTATTAAAACCTGATATAACTCAGTGCATTGCATATGGATAGTTTTATTAAAACCTGATATAACTCAGTGCTTTGCATATGGTTAGTTTTATTAAAAACTGATATAACGCAGTGCATTGCATTTGGTTAGTTTATTAAAACCTGATACAACTCAGTGCATTGCATATGGATAGTTTTATTAAAACCTGATATAACTCAGTGCATTGCATATGGATAGTTTTATTAAAAACTGATATAACGCAGTGCATTGCATTTGGTTAGTTTATTAAAAACTGATATAACTCAGTGCATTGCATATGGATAGTTTTATTAAAACCTGATATAACTCAGTGCATTGCATATGGATAGTTTTATTAAAACCTGATATAACTCAGTGCATTGCATATGGATAGTTTTATTAAAACTGATATAACGCAGTGCATTGCATTTGGTTAGTTTATTAAAACCTGATACAACTCAGTGCATTGCATATGGATAGTTTTATTAAAACCTGATATAACTCAGTGCATTGCATATGGATAGTTTTATTAAAACCTGATATAACTCAGTGCATTGCATATGGATAGTTTTATTAAAACTTGATATAACTCACTGCATTGCATATGGATAGTTTTATTAAAACCTGATATAACCCAGTGCATTGCATATGGATAGTTTTATTAAAACCTGATATAACTCAGTGCATTGCATATGGATAGTTTTATTAAAACCTGATATAACTCAGTGCATTGCATATGGATAGTTTTATTAAAAACTGATATAACGCAGTGCATTGCATTTGGTTAGTTTTATTAAAAACTGATATAACTCAGTGCATTGCATATGGATAGTTTTATTAAAAACTGATATAACTCAGTGCATTGCATATGGATAGTTTTATGAAAAACTGATATAACTCAGTGCATTGCATATGGATAGTTTTATTAAAACCTGATATAACTCAGTGCATTGCATATGGATAGTTTTATTAAAACCTGATATAACTCAGTGCATTGCATATGGATAGTTTTATTAAAAACTGATATAACTCAGTGCATTGCATATGGATAGTTTTATGAAAAACTGATATAACTCAGTGCATTGCATATGGATAGTTTTATTAAAACCTGATATAACGCAGTGCATTGCATATGGATAGTTTTATTAAAACCTGATATAACTCAGTGCATTGCATATGGATAGTTTTATTAAAACCTGATATAACTCAGTGCATTGCATATGGATAGTTTTATGAAAAACTGATATAACTCAGTGCATTGCATATGGATAGTTTTATGAAAAACTGATATAACTCAGTGCATTGCATATGGATAGTTTTATTAAAAACTGATATAACTCAGGCAATTGCATTTGGTTAGATTTATTAAAAACTGATATAACTCAGTGCATTGCATATGGATAGTTTTATTAAAACCTGATATAACTCAGTGCATTGCATATGGATAGTTTTATTAAAAACTGATATAACTCAGTGCATTGCATATGGATAGTTTTATGAAAACCTGATATAACTCAGTGCATTGCATATGGATAGTTTTATTAAAAACTGATATAACTCAGTGCATTGCATATGGATAGTTTTATTAAAACCTGATATAACCCAGTGCATTGCATATGGATAGTTTTATTAAAACCTGATATAACTCAGTGCATTGCATATGGATAGTTTTATTAAAAACTGATATAACTCAGTGCATTGCATATGGATAGTTTTATGAAAACCTGATATAACTCAGTGCATTGCATATGGATAGTTTTATTAAAAACTGATATAACTCAGTGCATTGCATATGGATAGTTTATTAAAAACTGATATAACTCAGTGCATTGCATATGGATAGTTTTATTAAAACCTGATATAACGCAGTGCATTGCATATGGATAGTTTTATTAAAACCTGATATAACTCAGTGCATTGCATATGGATAGTTTTATTAAAACCTGATATAACTCAGTGCATTGCATATGGATAGTTTTATTAAAAACTGATATAACGCAGTGCATTGCATTTGGTTAGTTTATTAAAAACTGATATAACTCAGTGCATTGCATATGGATAGTTTTATGAAAAACTGATAGAACTCAGTGCATTGCATATGGATAGTTTTATTAAAAACGGATATAACTCAGGCAATTGCATTTGGTTAGTTTTATTAAAAACTGATATAACTCAGTGCATTGCATATGGATAGTTTTATTAAAACCTGATATAACTCAGTGCATTGCATATGGATAGTTTTATTAAAACGTGATATAACTCAGTGCATTGCATATGGATAGTTTTATGAAAAACTGATATAACGCAGTGCATTGCATTTGGTTAGTTTATTAAAACCTGATATAACTCAGTGCATTGCATATGGATAGTTTTATTAAAACCTGATATAACTCAGTGCATTGCATATGGATAGTTTTATTAAAACTTGATATAACTCACTGCATTGCATATGGATAGTTTTATTCAAACCTGATATAACTCAATGCATTGCATATGGATAGTTTTATTAAAACCTGATATAACTCAGTGCATTGCATATGGATAGTTTTATTAAAACCTGATATAACTCAGTGCATTGCATATGGATAGTTTTATTAAAACCTGATATAACGCAGTGCATTGCATATGGATAGTTTTATTAAAACCTGATATAACTCAGTGCATTGCATATGGATAGTTTTATTAAAAACTGATATAACTCAGTGCATTGCATATGGATAGTTTTATGAAAAACTGATATAACTCAGTGCATTGCATATGGATAGTTTTATTAAAAACTGATATAACTCAGGCAATTGCATTTGGTTAGTTTTATTAAAAACTGATGTAACTCAGTGCATTGCATATGGATAGTTTTATTAAAACCTGATATAACTCAGTGCATTGCATATGGATAGTTTTATTAAAAACTGATATAACTCAGTGCATTGCATATGGATAGTTTTATTAAAACCTGATATAACTCAGTGCATTGCATATGGATAGTTTTATTAAAAACTGATATAACTCAGTGCATTGCATATGGATAGTTTTATGAAAAACTGATATAACTCAGTGCATTGCATATGGATAGTTTTATTAAAACCTGATATAACGCAGTGCATTGCATATGGATAGTTTTATTAAAACCTGATATAACGCAGTGCATTGCATATGGATAGTTTTATTAAAACCTGATATAACTCAGTGCATTGCATATGGATAGTTTTATTAAAACCTGATATAACTCAGTGCATTGCATATGGATAGTTTTATGAAAAACTGATATAACTCAGTGCATTGCATATGGATAGTTTTATGAAAAACTGATATAACTCAGTGCATTGCATATGGATAGTTTTATTAAAAACTGATATAACTCAGGCAATTGCATTTGGTTAGTTTTATTAAAAACTGATATAACTCAGTGCATTGCATATGGATAGTTTTATTAAAACTTGATATAACTCAGTGCATTGAATATGGATAGTTTTATGAAAAACTGATATAACTCAGTGCATTGCATATGGATAGTTTTATGAAAAACTGATATAACTCAGTGCATTGCATATGGATAGTTTTATTAAAACCTGATATAACGCAGTGCATTGCATATGGATAGTTTTATTAAAACCTGATATAACTCAGTGCATTGCATATGGATAGTTTTATTAAAACCTGATATAACTCAGTGCATTGCATATGGATAGTTTTATTAAAAACTGATATAACTCAGTGCATTGCATATGGATAGTTTTATTAAAAACTGATATAACTCAGTGCATTGCATTTGGATAGTTTTATTAAAAACTGATATAACTCAGTGCATTGCATATGGATAGTTTTATGAAAACCTGATATAACTCAGTGCATTGCATATGGATAGTTTTATTAAAAACTGATATAACTCAGTGCATTGCATATGGATAGTTTTATTAAAAACTGATATAACTCAGTGCATTGCATATGGATAGTTTTATTAAAACCTGATATAACCCAGTGCATTGCATATGGATAGTTTTATTAAAAACTGATATAACTCAGTGCATTGCATATGGATAGTTTTATTAAAAACTGATATAACTCAGTGCATTGCATTTGGATAGTTTTATTAAAAACTGATATAACTCAGTGCATTGCATATGGATAGTTTTATGAAAAACTGATATAACTCAGTGCATTGCATATGGATAGTTTTATTAAAACCTGATATAACGCAGTGCATTGCATATGGATAGTTTTATTAAAACCTGATATAACTCAGTGCATTGCATATGGATAGTTTTATTAAAACCTGATATAACTCAGTGCATTGCATATGGATAGTTTTATTAAAAACTGATATAACTCAGTGCATTGCATATGGATAGTTTTATTAAAAACTGATATAACTCAGTGCATTGCATTTGGATAGTTTTATTAAAAACTGATATAACTCAGTGCATTGCATATGGATAGTTTTATGAAAACCTGATATAACTCAGTGCATTGCATATGGATAGTTTTATTAAAAACTGATATAACTCAGTGCATTGCATATGGATAGTTTTATTAAAAACTGATATAACTCAGTGCATTGCATATGGATAGTTTTATTAAAACCTGATATAACTCAGTGCATTGCATATGGATAGTTTTATTAAAAACTGATATAACTCAGTGCATTGCATATGGATAGTTTTATTAAAAACTGATATAACTCAGTGCATTGCATATGGATAGTTTTATTAAAACCTGATATAACCCAGTGCATTGCATATGGATAGTTTTATTAAAAACTGATATAACTCAGTGCATTGCATATGGATAGTTTTATTAAAAACTGATATAACTCAGTGCATTGCATTTGGATAGTTTTATTAAAAACTGATATAACTCAGTGCATTGCATATGGATAGTTTTATGAAAAACTGATATAACTCAGTGCATTGCATATGGATAGTTTTATTAAAACCTGATATAACGCAGTGCATTGCATATGGATAGTTTTATTAAAACCTGATATAACTCAGTGCATTGCATATGGATAGTTTTATTAAAACCTGATATAACTCAGTGCATTGCATATGGATAGTTTTATTAAAAACTGATATAACTCAGTGCATTGCATATGGATAGTTTTATTAAAAACTGATATAACTCAGTGCATTGCATTTGGATAGTTTTATTAAAAACTGATATAACTCAGTGCATTGCATATGGATAGTTTTATGAAAACCTGATATAACTCAGTGCATTGCATATGGATAGTTTTATTAAAAACTGATATAACTCAGTGCATTGCATATGGATAGGTTTATTAAAAACTGATATAACTCAGTGCATTGCATATGGATAGTTTTATTAAAACCTGATATAACCCAGTGCATTGCATATGGATAGTTTTATTAAAAACTGATATAACTCAGTGCATTGCATATGGATAGTTTTATTAAAAACTGATATAACTCAGTGCATTGCATTTGGATAGTTTTATTAAAAACTGATATAACTCAGTGCATTGCATATGGATAGTTTTATGAAAACCTGATATAACTCAGTGCATTGCATATGGATAGTTTTATTAAAACTGATATAACTCAGTGCATTGCATATGGATAGTTTTATTAAAACCTGATATAACGCAGTGCATTGCATATGGATAGTTTTATTAAAACCTGATATAACTCAGTGCATTGCATATGGATAGTTTTATTAAAAACTGATATAACTCAGTGCATTGCATATGGATAGTTTTATGAAAAACTGATATAACTCAGTGCATTGCATATGGATAGTTTTATTAAAACCTGATATAACGCAGTGCATTGCATATGGATAGTTTTATTAAAACCTGATATAACTCAGTGCATTGCATATGGATAGTTTTATTAAAACCTGATATAACCCAGTGCATTGCATATGGATAGTTTTATTAAAAACTGATATAACTCAGTGCATTGCATATGGATAGTTTTATTAAAAACTGATATAACTCAGTGCATTGCATATGGATAGTTTTATTAAAAACTGATATAACTCAGTGCATTGCATATGGATAGTTTTATGAAAACCTGATATAACTCAGTGCATTGCATATGGATAGTTTTATTAAAAACTGATATAACTCAGTGCATTGCATATGGATAGTTTTATTAAAACCTGATATAACGCAGTGCATTGCATATGGATAGTTTTATTAAAACCTGATATAACTCAGTGCATTGCATATGGATAGTTTTATTAAAAACTGATATAACTCAGTGCATTGCATATGGATAGTTTTATGAAAAACTGATATAACTCAGTGCATTGCATATGGATAGTTTTATTAAAACTTGATATAACGCAGTGCATTGCATATGGATAGTTTTATTAAAACCTGATATAACTCAGTGCATTGCATATGGATAGTTTTATTAAAACCTGATATAACGCAGTGCATTGCATATGGATAGTTTTATTAAAAACTGATATAACTCAGTGCATTGCATATGGATAGTTTTATGAAAACCTGATATAACTCAGTGCATTGCATATGGATAGTTTTATTAAAAACTGATATAACTCAGTGCATTGCATATGGATAGTTTTATTAAAACCTGATATAACGCAGTGCATTGCATATGGATAGTTTTATGAAAACCTGATATAACTCAGTGCATTGCATATGGATAGTTTTATGAAAACCTGATATAACTCAGTGCATTGCATATGGATAGTTTTATTAAAACCTGATATAACGCAGTGCATTGCATATGGATAGTTTTATTAAAAACTGATATAACTCAGTGCATTGCATATGGATAGTTTTATTAAAACCTGATATAACTCAGTGCATTGCATATGGATAGTTTTATTAAAACCTGATATAACGCAGTGCATTGCATATGGATAGTTTTATTAAAAACTGATATAACTCAGTGCATTGCATATGGATAGTTTTATGAAAACCTGATATAACTCAGTGCATTGCATATGGATAGTTTTATTAAAAACTGATATAACTCAGTGCATTGCATATGGATAGTTTTATTAAAAACTGATATAACTCAGTGCATTGCATATGGATAGTTTTATGAAAACCTGATATAACTCAGTGCATTGCATATGGATAGTTTTATTAAAAACTGATATAACTCAGTGCATTGCATATGGATAGTTTTATTAAAACCTGATATAACGCAGTGCATTGCATATGGATAGTTTTATTAAAACCTGATATAACTCAGTGCATTGCATATGGATAGTTTTATTAAAAACTGATATAACTCAGTGCATTGCATATGGATAGTTTTATGAAAACCTGATATAACTCAGTGCATTGCATATGGATAGTTTTATGAAAACCTGATATAACTCAGTGCATTGCATATGGATAGTTTTATTAAAACCTGATATAACTCAGTGCATTGCATATGGATAGTTTTATTAAAACCTGATATAACGCAGTGCATTGCATATGGATAGTTTTATTAAAACCTGATATAACGCAGTGCATTGCATATGGATAGTTTTATTAAAAACTGATATAACTCAGTGCATTGCATATGGATAGTTTTATTAAAACCTGATATAACGCAGTGCATTGCATATGGATAGTTTTATTAAAACCTGATATAACTCAGTGCATTGCATATGGATAGTTTTATTAAAAACTGATATAACTCAGTGCATTGCATATGGATAGTTTTATGAAAACCTGATATAACTCAGTGCATTGCATATGGATAGTTTTATTAAAACCTGATATAACTCAGTGCATTGCATATGGATAGTTTTATTAAAAACTGATATAACTCAGTGCATTGCATATGGATAGTTTTATTAAAACCTGATATAACGCAGTGCATTGCATATGGATAGTTTTATTAAAACCTGATATAACTCAGTGCATTGCATATGGATAGTTTTATTAAAAACTGATATAACTCAGTGCATTGCATATGAATAGTTTTATTAAAACCTGATATAACGCAGTGCATTGCATATGGATAGTTTTATTAAAACCTGATATAACTCAGTGCATTGCATATGGATAGTTTTATTAAAAACTGATATAACTCAGTGCATTGCATATGGATAGTTTTATGAAAACCTGATATAACTCAGTGCATTGCATATGGATAGTTTTATGAAAACCTGATATAACTCAGTGCATTGCATATGGATAGTTTTATGAAAACCTGATATAACTCAGTGCATTGCATATGGATAGTTTTATTAAAACCTGATATAACGCAGTGCATTGCATATGGATAGTTTTATTAAAACCTGATATAACGCAGTGCATTGCATATGGATAGTTTTATTAAAACCTGATATAACTCAGTGCATTGCATATGGATAGTTTTATTAAAACCTGATATAACTCAGTGCATTGCATATGGATAGTTTTATTAAAAACTGATATAACTCAGTGCATTGCATATGGATAGTTTTATTAAAAACTGATATAACTCAGTGCATTGCATATGGATAGTTTTATGAAAACCTGGTATAACTCAGTGCATTGCATATGGATAGTTTTATTAAAAACTGATATAACTCAGTGCATTGCATATGGATAGTTTTATTAAAACCTGATATAACGCAGTGCATTGCATATGGATAGTTTTATTAAAACCTGATATAACTCAGTGCATTGCATATGGATAGTTTTATTAAAAACTGATATAACTCAGTGCATTGCATATGGATAGTTTTATGAAAACCTGATATAACTCAGTGCATTGCATATGGATAGTTTTATTAAAAACTGATATAACTCAGTGCATTGCATATGGATAGTTTTATTAAAACCTGATATAACGCAGTGCATTGCATATGGATAGTTTTATTAAAACCTGATATAACTCAGTGCATTGCATATGGATAGTTTTATTAAAAACTGATATAACTCAGTGCATTGCATATGGATAGTTTTATGAAAACCTGATATAACTCAGTGCATTGCATATGGATAGTTTTATTAAAAACTGATATAACTCAGTGCATTGCATATGGATAGTTTTATTAAAACCTGATATAACCCAGTGCATTGCATATGGATAGTTTTATTAAAGCCTGATATAACTCAGTGAATTGCATATGGATAGTTTTATTAAAACCTGATATAACTCAGTGCATTGCATATGGATAGTTTTATGAAAAACTGATATAACGCAGTGCATTGCATTTGGTTAGTTTATTAAAACCTGATATAACTCAGTGCATTGCATATGGATAGTTTTATTAAAACCTGATATAACTCAGTGCATTGCATATGGATAGTTTTATTAAAAACTGATATAACTCAGTGCATTGCATATGGATAGTTTTATTAAAACCTGATATAACGCAGTGCATTGCATATGGATAGTTTTATTAAAACCTGATATAACTCAGTGCATTGCATATGGATAGTTTTATTAAAAACTGATATAACTCAGTGCATTGCATATGGATAGTTTTATTAAAACCTGATATAACGCAGTGCATTGCATATGGATAGTTTTATTAAAACCTGATATAACTCAGTGCATTGCATATGGATAGTTTTATTAAAAACTGATATAACTCAGTGCATTGCATATGGATAGTTTTATGAAAACCTGATATAACTCAGTGCATTGCATATGGATAGTTTTATGAAAACCTGATATAACTCAGTGCATTGCATATGGATAGTTTTATGAAAACCTGATATAACTCAGTGCATTGCATATGGATAGTTTTATTAAAACCTGATATAACGCAGTGCATTGCATATGGATAGTTTTATTAAAACCTGATATAACGCAGTGCATTGCATATGGATAGTTTTATTAAAACCTGATATAACTCAGTGTATTGCATATGGATAGTTTTATTAAAACCTGATATAACTCAGTGCATTGCATATGGATAGTTTTATTAAAAACTGATATAACTCAGTGCATTGCATATGGATAGTTTTATTAAAAACTGATATAACTCAGTGCATTGCATATGGATAGTTTTATGAAAACCTGATATAACTCAGTGCATTGCATATGGATAGTTTTATTAAAAACTGATATAACTCAGTGCATTGCATATGGATAGTTTTATTAAAACCTGATATAACGCAGTGCATTGCATATGGATAGTTTTATTAAAACCTGATATAACTCAGTGCATTGCATATGGATAGTTTTATTAAAAACTGATATAACTCAGTGCATTGCATATGGATAGTTTTATGAAAACCTGATATAACTCAGTGCATTGCATATGGATAGTTTTATTAAAAACTGATATAACTCAGTGCATTGCATATGGATAGTTTTATTAAAACCTGATATAACGCAGTGCATTGCATATGGATAGTTTTATTAAAACCTGATATAACTCAGTGCATTGCATATGGATAGTTTTATTAAAAACTGATATAACTCAGTGCATTGCATATGGATAGTTTTATGAAAACCTGATATAACTCAGTGCATTGCATATGGATAGTTTTATTAAAAACTGATATAACTCAGTGCATTGCATATGGATAGTTTTATTAAAACCTGATATAACCCAGTGCATTGCATATGGATAGTTTTATTAAAGCCTGATATAACTCAGTGCATTGCATATGGATAGTTTTATTAAAACCTGATATAACTCAGTGCATTGCATATGGATAGTTTTATGAAAAACTGATATAACGCAGTGCATTGCATTTGGTTAGTTTATTAAAACCTGATATAACTCAGTGCATTGCATATGGATAGTTTTATTAAAACCTGATATAACTCAGTGCATTGCATATGGATAGTTTTATTAAAACTTGATATAACTCACTGCATTGCATATGGATAGTTTTATTAAA
Organism: Ceratitis rosa; assembly: GCA_037013455.1. NCBI lineage: Eukaryota > Metazoa > Arthropoda > Insecta > Diptera > Tephritidae > Ceratitis > Ceratitis rosa. Next base: position 2,190 of record JAWMAG010000178.1, on the reverse strand, counting down.
ACCTGATATAACTCAGTGCATTGCATATGGATAGTTTTATTAAAACCTGATATAACTCAGTGCATTGCATATGGATAGTTTTATTAAAACCTGATATAACTCAGTGCATTGCATATGGATAGTTTTATTAAAAACTGATATAACGCAGTGCATTGCATTTGGTTAGTTTTATTAAAAACTGATATAACTCAGTGCATTGCATATGGATAGTTTTATTAAAACCTGATATAACGCAGTGCATTGCATATGGATAGTTTTATTAAAACCTGATATAACTCAGTGCATTGCATATGGATAGTTTTATTAAAACCTGATATAACTCAGTGCATTGCATATGGATAGTTTTATTAAAAACTGATATAACTCAGTGCATTGCATATGGATAGTTTTATTAAAAACTGATATAACTCAGTGCATTGCATTTGGATAGTTTTATTAAAAACTGATATAACTCAGTGCATTGCATATGGATAGTTTTATGAAAACCTGATATAACTCAGTGCATTGCATATGGATAGTTTTATTAAAAACTGATATAACTCAGTGCATTGCATATGGATAGTTTTATTAAAAACTGATATAACTCAGTGCATTGCATATGGATAGTTTTATTAAAACCTGATATAACTCAGTGCATTGCATATGGATAGTTTTATTAAAAACTGATATAACTCAGTGCATTGCATATGGATAGTTTTATTAAAAACTGATATAACTCAGTGCATTGCATATGGATAGTTTTATTAAAACCTGATATAACCCAGTGCATTGCATATGGATAGTTTTATTAAAAACTGATATAACTCAGTGCATTGCATATGGATAGTTTTATTAAAAACTGATATAACTCAGTGCATTGCATTTGGATAGTTTTATTAAAAACTGATATAACTCAGTGCATTGCATATGGATAGTTTTATGAAAAACTGATATAACTCAGTGCATTGCATATGGATAGTTTTATTAAAACCTGATATAACGCAGTGCATTGCATATGGATAGTTTTATTAAAACCTGATATAACTCAGTGCATTGCATATGGATAGTTTTATTAAAACCTGATATAACGCAGTGCATTGCATATGGATAGTTTTATTAAAAACTGAAATAACTCAGTGCATTGCATATGGATAGTTTTATTAAAAACTGATATAACTCAGTGCATTGCATTTGGATAGTTTTATTAAAAACTGATATAACTCAGTGCATTGCATATGGATAGTTTTATGAAAACCTGATATAACTCAGTGCATTGCATATGGATAGTTTTATTAAAAACTGATATAACTCAGTGCATTGCATATGGATAGTTTTATTAAAAACTGATATAACTCAGTGCATTGCATATGGATAGTTTTATTGAAACCTGATATAACCAGTGCATTGCATATGGATAGTTTTATTAAAAACTGATATAACTCAGTGCATTGCATATGGATAGTTTTATTAAAAACTGATATAACTCAGTGCATTGCATTTGGATAGTTTTATTAAAACTGATATAACTCAGTGCATTGCATATGGATAGTTTTATGAAAACCTGATATAACTCAGTGCATTGCATATGGATAGTTTTATTAAAACCTGATATAACTCAGTGCATTGCATATGGATAGTTTTATTAAAACCTGATATAACTCAGTGCATTGCATATGGATAGTTTTATTAAAACCTGATATAACGCAGTGCATTGCATATGGATAGTTTTATTAAAACCTGATATAACTCAGTGCATTGCATATGGATAGTTTTATTAAAAACTGATATAACTCAGTGCATTGCATATGGATAGTTTTATTAAAACCTGATATAACGCAGTGCATTGCATATGGATAGTTTTATTAAAACCTGATATAACTCAGTGCATTGCATATGGATAGTTTTATTAAAACCTGATATAACTCAGTGCATTGCATATGGATAGTTTTATGAAAACCTGATATAACTCAGTGCATTGCATATGGATAGTTTTATTAAAACCTGATATAACGCAGTGCATTGCATATGGATAGTTTTATTAAAACCTGATATAACTCAGTGCATTGCATATGGATAGTTTTATTAAAAACTGATATAACTCAGTGCATTGCATATGGATAGTTTTATTAAAACCTGATATAACTCAGTGCATTGCATATGGATAGTTTTATTAAAAACTGATATAACTCAGTGCATTGCATATGGATAGTT